>JACXGM010000102.1:42411-97492 GCA_016801145.1 Umbra pygmaea
CCCCCCCCCCCCCCACTTCGTTTCCTGAAGTGAAAAATTAGAAGTATGTGGGCACAGCACTTTCCATTTGTAGAGGCAAATGTTTCAATGTGTGACTCGAACAAGGCATATTCGGGCCTTAAGGACAATACAGTATTATAATGAGTAAAGAGCCATTAGACTGAAGACCAGATAACAGCAATGAAAGGGCATCCAATAATGAGGATATCAATGGCAATTTGCATGTTTCACTTTACACAGCCCAATAAGAAACCCTGTCTCAATTCATGAAGATACTGTATGGAATGTGAAATGACTCAGATCCTTGTGTACAATTCAGAAGAGGAAGCAGTTATGTTGTTATGCAAGTTGATCACAAAACCGACGTGGTCAAAGAACGAAAGCCATTGTACTGACCTATGAAATAACCAGCTTCTCAAATAGGACACGCAGACACATCATGGAAGTGAATGATCAAAACATAGCTTTCATCCTGACATTCAATCGTGGGCTCCTGCCTGGATGGGTGGGATAGTTAGTTGTTTTGGCTGAAAGTCAGAAGAATGGAGCTCCACCCTGTTGACCGTGGGAATCTAGAGCAGCAGAGCCTCAGCTACAGCCAGATCCTATGTGTTTGTGCTGTTGTCAATTAATATAGAACTTGGTTTATGCACATATAGATCTAGGGTTCTCAAATGACTGTTTCCGGAATGACTGCCTCGATTGGTTCACCAACTACTTCCCTGATAGGGTACAATGTGTTAAATTGGAGGGTTTATTGTCTGGACCTCTGGTTGTATCTATGGAGGTACCACAGGGTTTGATTCTTGTCCAAATCTATTCTCTTATTTCTGTATATCATTGATGTCGCACTTGCTGCTGGTGACTCTCTGAGCCATCTCTACGCAGATGACACCATTCTGTATACATCTGGCCCTATATTGGACCTGTGTTAAAAGAGCTTTGATGCAATACAACCCTCCTACCATGGCCTAAAACCACTCCTAAACCCTAGCAAATCTACATTAATGCTCTTCAACTGATCGCTGACCGCACCAACTAGCCTGACTAGCTTCACCACTCTGGACAGGTCTTAGCTAGAATATGCAGAGTCCTACAAGTACCTAGGTGTCTGTTTAGATCAGGGGTGGGCAATAATTTTAGCTTGAGGGCCACATTGAGTTTCTGACACTAAGTGAAGGGGCACATAACCCTGCCCCCCTTGCGCCTCACATACACACACACACCCACACAAGTTGCAAAACACATTTCAAACTAAACTCACAACCAAAAAAAATTACAAACCTTTGAGAAAAGAAATGTCTACATGACGAGAGGAATAAAATAGGCATTATGTCATAGCTAATGCATATAACAGCAGATGTCTGACATAACATTCAGCACTGTAAAAAAACTAAATTTGAAAACAAATAGTAAGCGCATTTGATTAATTTTCAAAGGTAATCCTGATTAACTGTAATAAACACAGTGTGTATCAATTGAGATTAACATTTGTGGAAATTGTACACTGTCCCTTTAATATGAATGGGATTTCACTTTAAAAAGCACTACAGGAAGAAAAAAAGGACAACACAGCAGTACAACAACTTTAGCTCTGTAAGCAATTTTGGTCAATTCTTTTTAACCTTTGTTCATTAGGCTACATTTTTAGAAAACCCAAATCTGAGACACTGACTAACCCACATGGACTACCACCCCTCATTCTTTGCAGCAGAACTTTCTGTTTCCAATGGTACTAACCGTTCGTTTCTAGCTGTACGATTCAGGAGATATGACACTTTGAAGTTCTCAACCGACAATCTGTCCTCAATTGGCCTACCAATTGTGGACATAAAGGTTAAATAAATTAAAAAAATTGGGCAATGCCATTGAACGGCAGAAAAACTCTTCTCATAATGTACTCTGTATTGAATTGTGACAGAAGCAGTGAGATCAACTATTGTTTCCTTTAAGCATCCCACGGTATTCCTCTTACAGGACCCCTGACTCCTTAAAAAAGATCAAGTCTTTCTAAAACATGTCACAATTAAAAAATGTAACGAAGTGACAACTCGCGCGCACGGTCTTCTCAGACTGACATGTGCAATTACGGACATGTTGTGCTACAGTATGTCGTCACGTTCCTCAAGGGCAAGATATTTGTCATCTGTGGTCAATCTGTGGTCTCGTGTGCCATTCACTCCCTTGGATAAACACAAGCAAGATACAGTGTCTGAGGAGCAGTTTTTTGTCCAACTCTTTAGAGAAATAGCGTCAAAATATTTACAAGAAATGTACACAATTTCAGTAAGTCAGATAGTCAGTATTTTAATTTTTTTACTATTTTAGCCCTGTTGAAAGGCAATAAAAAACATTTTTGATATGTAAGGATTTTGAATTGGTTATTATTGCAGACATTCATTTCCACTTCAGAGGACAGCCCATTTTTTGTCCTAACCAAAGCCAGACATGTTTGTATGTGTCATCTCTTCAGAAGAATCAGGAAGTTGCACAAAGAGGCTAGAATATTGCCAGCCATCCTCATTAGTGTTGGCAGGTTGTCCCTGTTAGATGCCTTGTATTGTTCATTTGTTAATGCTAACTACGTTGGTCGAGTTGGTAGGATGAAGTACTGTTGCTATGATCTACTGATTGCTCTGATTCAAAGGCTCTTGCACTGGAGCTTCTGGAATAGAGTCTCTTTAGTCTAAGCCAGGCATTGTGCAATTTTGCCTCCATCAGGACTTTTGAAGAACATCTTCTAATCCCCCTTTTCTTTAGGGGCTGTATCCCAACTGGCATCCTACTCCCTATATAGTGCACTTCTTTTTATGTGGGCCAATGCTACTCCAGTCCGAAATAGTGTACTATACTGGGAATAGGACACCATTTGTTACCCATGGTAGATTTGCCCCTTTGAGCCCTCTACGCGTCACCAACCTGCCACTTGTTTAATGCTCTTGGAGTCGGCAGGCATTTGGTCTTTTTCTACAACTCACTGTTGTTAACCTGCAATACGGGCCGGCTGACTGGAATTCAGAGAGCTTTCTTTATTTCTTACCATAGTTACTAGTGTACTTCAACTTTCACATGCTTGCAAATCCATCCACACGTGCACGAACAACATCCCACACATTATGCTCCATCAGAAAGGACAGTTAAAATAACACGTCTGACATAGTTGCTTTATACAGTCGCATGCAAAAGTTTAGGCCCCCCTGACAATTCCCATGATTTTAATTTGATCCATCATATAACTGAAGGACACAGTAATATTGCTGTAGTGTAGTTATTTGATAGATCAAAATGTAATTGCTGATCCAAACACCTAATTATTTATAAATTAAAATCATGGGAATTGACATGATTGCCTAAACTGTTGCATACGACTGTATGTCATAGACTGAGGCATGTGTAGTTTTTGGACTCATTATTTCATAAATACATTCTCTGGTGCCAGATGGAGAAACTTTAAGTGGCTTGTTACAGTAATTAAATGTTAAATATGTAAATAGCATCACATTGTTCAGAATGGAAACCTGAGTAGAGGCGAGTCATCTATTTCGGATTGATTTTAATAACAGACTAGTTACTAGTCATGGTAACTACAAAGAGTATTTAAACGTCATTACAGTCACCATGCGTAGGTTCTCTCATGCTGCAGAGCGGCCTCCCGATCTCCCCTGCCTCCACCTGTTGGTTATGTCTGGGTTCTGTGTTTGGTCGTGTTGGTTCTTTGATCAGGATTATGTTATTCAGGTTGTGAATAGAAGTAACGTATGTACACTTTCTTACTGTGTAATGTGGTTGCCGTAATGTATAGAACAATTTGCCAAAGTTTCGCCAAAGATGAAGTCGTAATGTGTGTTATGTTACTTATGTATTTATTAAAATTGGTCATCTCAAATGTGCCGTTTTCTTTCTGACCTGTCAGAGCTGTAAAAAGTACTGAGTAAAATCCTTTTCTGAGTTCACAAGTTTTGGGAAGTTCCTAATTAAGACCAAAATTACCAGGTAAAGGGAGCTCATAACTAAACACTGATCTATGAAATGATTAGAATGAGTAAAAAATTATTAATTGTGGCAGCTAGTTAGTTATAAACTCCATTACCTGGTCCTTTAGCTTTTATTTGGGAACTTCCCAAAATGGGTGAACTTAGAAACAAGTACTTTTGCTTTGTACTTTTTACAATTCATTGTGCAGTGTACAAAGTAACAACTCTGCAAGGATAATGACAGTTCAGGATTTTTTTCATTAGTCACATGAACTCTGTAATCATTTTTATAAAGCCATTGGACATATGAAACAGCACTTACCATCAGCTCACATACTGAGTGAAATTGGTAATTGCTCACCATGGATTCATGTGAAGAGTGGGCTTGAATGAACACAAACAACTTTGAAATGTTTGGAGTTCCATGTGGCCGCATTGCAGGACAAGCTATGTCATGATAGTTAACGATTCGAGCCTGACTATGAGTTGTCATCTTTCTCAGACCTACAGAACGAGGCAGCGCAAATTGGCATTGTGCTGTCCTGGATGTGGGATAGATAAGTCGAATCTACCTTACCACCTCGCTCTCTAGCGACCCCTTGTGTGCAGATCGGGCGCCTGTAAATTCATCATGGAAGTAAGCTCATGTACTGTGAGCGCAATCATCCCATACATGAACTGAAGTACTCAATGACTTAATTCTCATCTACCAAATGGACAGACAGTATCTCGAGAATGGAAATATTTATTGTTTTGCATGTAAGCTTTTCTCAAAAAAGCATAATCAGTTAGTGGAAGGATTTAGCGACTGGAAACACTCAGAACGCATTGAGGATCATGAGAAGTGTTTTGTGCACAGGAGCTGCATGCTATGTTTACATCAGAGATGTAAGGGCACAGCAACCATTGACTCTTCTTTACTAAAACAAATTGAAGGAGCAAGACAATACTGGTGAGATGTCCTTAAAAGAGTCCTGATCAAGTTTTTAGGGGAGAGAAGACTTGCCTTTAGGGGTGATGTATTGCTGGGGTCACCTCTAAACGGAAATTACCTCAGGAGTCTAGAACTGATCGCTCAGTTTGACCCATTCTTAGCTGGACATATTGGAAAGTTTGTTAAGAAAGGCAGTGGGAATGTTTCTTATTTGTCATCCACAACTTGTGAGGAATTTATCGATGTGATTAGAGAAAACGCTAGGCAGACTGTTGCAGATGAAATTAGGAAAGCCATATACTTTTCTGTAGTTGTCGACTCAACACCAGACCGGTCCCACGTTGATTCACTTTTTTTCTCCGATTTGTAGACAACAAAGGGAAAGTTGTTGAGTTCTTTCTCGCTTTTGAGCCAATTGAATGTGACACAGGTGAACGTTTGGCAGCTTAGGCTTGTAGCTGTCAAATTGCAGAGGCCAGTCATATGACAATGCCAGTAATATGTCTGGAAAGTAAAATGGACTTCATGCGCATCTAAAGAAGAGAAATCCTTTAATGCATTATGTACCCTGTGCAGCTCACTTCCTGAATTTAGTTGGAGTCAACACCATAGAGCAGCCCTGAAGTTTGAAATCACTTCAGCATGTTGCAGTCACTGTATTTATGTTGTTCCTCTTCTATCAACCGATGGGGGAAAGTTTTCCGCAACACAGACAAGATCAGTTTGACACTGAAATCTCTTTCAGGCACATGATAGAGCTGTCGAGCAGATGCCAGCAAAGCTCTATTGAAAAACTATACAAAGATAAAGGAGGCACTTGCAAATATAGCCAGCTCAGATGAGAAAAAAAAGAGACACCAGACATGAAGCAGGGGTGTTGAAATATCTAGAAACTGCATTCATGGCCTTTTCCTGGAATACAATCCTTGACAGATATCAAGTCACAAGCATAATGCTGCAAAAAAGATACATCAACATTTTGACATTGGTGAGTCTACTCGTGTCATTGTGTGCGTTTGTTTCTGCACAACGTGATCCGTTTGAGATGTATGAATGTAACAGGTGGGCTCCACACCTACAAGTATGACCTACAATGAAGCAGAAAACGGAAAACCTTTGGAGATGAAGGAAATGAACCTAAATATGAGCCAAGCAACCTACATGATGGAAGGAAGAAATTCCAACTAGACACGTTTTATGTAGTCATAGACAAACTGGTTAGCTATCTTGATCATCGCCTGTCTGCCTACAAGGAATTGCTGGATATATTTGAAGTTTTGCCAGAAACAATGAGCAACAGTGATGCACGCCAATGCACTACTCTGTGCATGTCCATCATCCCTAAACAGCAGCTTTTCCAACAAACTCTAACAATTCAGATCATTCATGTGTGAGCAAGACAAGCCTCCATCAAAGATGCTGAACACTAGGGATCGACCATATGGATTTTTTTTGTGCCAATGCCGATGCCAATACAGAGTTTTACTTTTCATCAGCTTTAGCCGATGACCGATACGGGCTGCCGATTTTCTTGAGCCGATTTTTGAAGCCGATACTGCTTTTGCTCCCTCAATTTACATCATACAAATGACACAATGATGATAACAAATGTTACAAGTCTCAATTTAAAAAAATGAACATTTATTGAACTTAAAAAACTATATTTAACAAATAGTAAAAACAAGTGAGGTAGAACAAGTAAGAACAAGTAGATAAACAATATTTAACAAATTGTAAAAACAGGTGAGGTAGAACAGGGGGCAGTGCATGGTCTGCACGTGAACTGCAGCGTCTCCAGCAACACAGGGCTGCCTGTGTGGACACCTGTCTGTAAATAATGCGGGGAAAATTGGCAAATGCACCAGTAAAAATGCAAATATCAGCCCGGTATATCGGCCGGCCGATAAAATCGGTCTATCACTACTGAACACCGTGTTGGAACTTGGCCTGCAATCCGTCTTCACCTATATGCCAGTGACAAACTGTGAAGGGGCACGCTCTTTTTCCCACATGGCGAGAATTAAAAATGAACTGAGAACAAGGATGAGTCAAACACTTGAACTCTCTGGCAATAGAGTCAGAGACCTGGACTTTACTGAAGTTGTGGAGGAGTTTTCGAGGAGAAAGGCCAGAAAAAAGACTGTGGCATAAGGTCCCAGGTAGTAAAGAGTCCCTTGTGCAGATAACGTGATGGATTTCCACTGTTACTGCCAGTAAGAAGGGTGGGGAGGTGATGCAGCTGTACTCAACCTACAGTAGTAGATCTTTGATCATCTGTTTCTCCGTGCAGGGGAGAGACAGTGAGAGAGAGAAAGAGAGGTAATCAACTATCAGCTCTTTTTCCGAAGTCAGCACTTTCGACAAAATTGTGGTCACTGTGGTCACTGTGGGATGCCAGTTCGATTTTGACAGACGGTACAGACATGACTATAGATATTTTTAGTTATGTTATTAGGCTGTATTTTCATATATATTTAATCTGCTTTATTGCAATACATTATGTTCTGTGATTTTATAGATATTTATAGATCTCCTTTGCTGTCACAGTTAACATCACAAGCAATGGAGATGGAGAAAGTGGTTTTGTTTGAAACTAAAGAAAAACCCACAGCTTCCTATTACTGTTTCTAAAAATTAGGATGCTGTGTGAGTTTAGGCCACAAGTTCTGGGAGGGGGGGGCTCCAAGATTTTGTGCCCAGGGGCCTCTGCTTTCTAAATGCGTGCCTGGATACTGTATATTTTTGTTTTTCCTTTATGAGTGTTATTGTACTTTGCCTAGCATTACCTACTTCTCGTTAATATGTGTGTGTTTTTTTATTACTGAATGTCTTTTCTCACATACGTACTGAAAAACAAATAATTATAGTTATCCTGGTTGGATGCCAATTATTTGATTAGTTGTTATTTATCCAGACACTAGGTTGTGATTATTTTCACATGTGGGGCTGGGCTATTTAGACAAGAAAACATCACTAAAATGTATAGACCAATTTTTTCATTTTGGGAATAAGCTGAGCTAGGTTAACAAATATGCTAGTCATTCTGATGATAAAAGTCATAGGAAACACAAGGGGAAACCTACTAATAGCTTATAAAGGGTCTTTTTTCTATTGTGTATGCCAGTCAGGTAGCCTGGCACCGGCAGCTCTTCCAGGCTTGCAGTAAACAGGATGACGCAGCTACACAGGCACATCTTCTGCCGCAGGAGTTTTATGTAATCAGGAGAACATGTGAAGCCAGTGTCCTTTTATTTGGGGGGGAAAGCTGCATGTTAATTATTTAGCTGACAACACTTGTAGGTCTATAAATATATACACTGCTCAAAAAAATAAAGGGAACACTAAGATAACACATCCTAGATCTGAATGAATGAACTAATCATATGAAATACTTTCGTCTTTACATAGTTGAATGTGCTGACAACAAAATCACCCAAAAATTACCAATGGAAATCAAATTTATCAACCCATGGAGATCTGGATATGGAGTCACACTCAAAATCAAAGTGGAAAACCACACTACAGGCTGATCTAACTTTGATGTAATGTCCTTAAAACAAGTCAAAATAAGGCTCAGTAGTGTGTGTGTCCTCCACGTGCCCGTATGACCTCCCTACAACGCCTGGGCATGCTCCTAATGAGGTGGTGGATGGTCTCCTGAGGGATGTCCTCCTAGACCTGGACTAAAGCATCCACCAACTCCTGGGCAGTCTGTGGTGCAATGTGGCATTGGTGGATGGAGCGAGACATGATGTCCCAGGTGTGCTCAATCAGATTCAGGTCTGGGGAACGGGCGGGCCAGTCCATAGCATCAATGCCTTCCTCTTGCAGGAACTGCTGACACACCCCAGCCACATGAGGTCGAGCATTGTCCTGCATTAGGAGGAACCCAGGGCCAACCGCACCAGCATATGTTCTCACTGAGGATCTCATCTCGGTACCTAATGGCAGTCAGGCTACCTCTGGCGAGCACATGGAGGACTGTGCGGCCCCCCCAAAGAAATGCCACCCCACACCATTACTGACCCACCGCTAAACCAGTCATGCTGAAGGATGTTGCAGGCAGCAGAACATTTTCCACGGTGTCTCCAGACTCTGTCATGTCTGTCACATGCTCAGTGTGAACCTGCTTTCATCTGTGAAGAGCACAGGGTGCCAGTGGCAAATTTGCCAACCTTGGTGTTCTCTGGCAAATGCCAAACCTCCTGCATGGTGTTGGGCTATAAGCAAAACCCCCACCTGTGGACGTCAGGCCCTCATACCACCCTCATGGAGTCTGTTTCTGACCGTTTGAGTGGACACATGCACATTAGTGGCCTGCTGGAGGTCATTATGCAGGGCTCTGGCAGTGCTCCTCCTGCTCCTCCTTGCACAAAGGCGGAGGTTGCGGTTCTGCTGCTGGGTTGTTGCCCTCCTACGGCCTCCTCCACGTCTCCTGATGTACTGGCCTGACTCCTGGTAGCACCTCCATGCGGTGGACAATACGCTGACAGACACAGCAAACCTTCTTGCCACAGCTCACATTGATGTGCCATCCTGGATGAGCTGCGCTACCTGAGCCACATGTGTGGGTTGTAGACTCCGCTTCATGCTACCACTAGAGTGAAAGCACCGCCAGCATTCAAAAGTGACCAAAACACCAGCCAGGAAGCATAGGAACTGAGAAGTGGTCTGTGGTCACCACCTGCAGAACCACTCCTTTATTGGGAGTGTCTTGGTAATTGCCTATAATATTCACCTGTTTTCTGTTCCATTTGCACAACATGTGAAATTGATTGTCAATCAGTGTTGCTTCCTGAGTGGACAGTGTGATTTCACAGAAGTGTGATTGACTTGGAGTTACATTGTGTTGTTTAAGTGTTCCCTTTATTTTTTTGAGCAGTGTGTATATGTATACAGTGTATAGGTTATAAAGATGCATTAGCAATATAACTAAGAAGTTCTTCTAGGATTGAATGAAGCATGAATTAGCACACAGTTGTTAACTATGCTCTGTGGAAGCAGTCATTGCTATAAATGCCCTACATCACCCACTCACAGATGCCATAATGGGGCATAAAAATGTAGGGCTTCTTGCTTGCTCGGTCTCTGTATCACTTTACCGAATGCAGACAAATTTTGGAACATCTGACTTTGGACAACCCGATCTTGTAGGCAAACCGAATGGCAGAAAAAATTCTGTTTGATTAGTCAGGCAAGCAGTGCTCCCTGGCATCATCAACATCAATGCTGACCCAGAAACACGGTGCTGCCGCTGAGCTAGACATGTTCTAGTTGATAGAGCCAATTTTTTATGTTTTGGATTTGTGGAGAAGACAGTCTTGTTAGTTACATGATGTATTTTATTATTCTTCTGTTTTTATATCTAATTTCTTTATCACTGATGACAGTGCAGAAGGAAGTCCCACTAGAAGGAGAAAGCCTTTATTTTCTGTATAATCCAGTTACCAGTAATTCAAATGTTATGGTCCCTCTACCCAAGATTATGTTGCCAACCAAAATTGAAAATGAATTATTAATCTTGTTAACTTTTCTGTAACTCCTAAACCCGTGTAAGGACAAATCTCAGCTCTAAATGTAACGACCTTGTCATCCCATTCAAGACGCCACTATATTTGTCAATTTCATGTTGCTTCGCTGATAAAAAGCAGCTTGAAACTCCAGGTTTCTAGAACACTCAACCTAACCAGACAAAACACTGAGAGAAGATGACATGATGCACAAGAATATGTTCAAAAGTGCCCAAACTGCATGCGCAACCTTTTCACATCAGAGGTGGGATTTGAATAATGAGCAGATTTAGGGGGGGGCTACGTCCAGGACAATGTGAGGTCAGTCTCCTTTCTTATCTAGCTCCAGTACTCCACCCAGAAACCCATCCTCTAAGAAGCTAAACCTTGGAAACAGTGCTTCATAGTCCTCCAAATATGTGCATACAACACACACATCAGCATCGCAAGAAGGTAAAGAAATACCAGCCACTTATGTTGTTTTAAAGACATGACTTCAAATCCTTTAACTTAAGTGTTAATCGTTTTATGCTCCAAGATGCCAGAGAAAGAGCTTTTCATACAGTATAATCGGTATTCGTTTGCGAGTTCAGTGCTTTCAAATAATACAATTTATTTTGTTTCACAACCTTGTAATTGTAACGACGGGACTCAGGCAAGATTATGTAAAACCAGTAATGTATTTATTGACAGTTGAGTAGGACGGAGCAAAGCAAATAGGAATGAGGCAGGCTGTAATCCGTTATTCCTCCAGGAACCAACACACACCACTTGGAGTAGACAGGGTAGATACAGGTACTCAGGTATCAGACAGGCAGGTAGAGAGACAGGTATTCAGGTTCTCGGACCGGCAGGGTTCGGTACACAAAATCAGACTCTCGGACAGGCAGGTTCGGTATATAGTTAGGCAGACAAGAACAAGGCAAAGGCACAGAAGGGTAATCCAAAATTCATAAACACAGAATCAGAAATATATTCAGGTCAGGTATAGGCAATCAGATATTTTCAAACGCTCAGTAAAGAAGGGTGTAGTACTTACAATACCTCACAAAGAGGAACTGGGAAGTGCTGGAATATATGGAGTGTGGAGTGAAGCAGGTGAATAGAATTTGGGTGATTGAGTCCGAGTAATGGGAATTGTAATTCTGAGCAGTCTTTGATAGGGAAGCTGTAGTTCTCAGGGAAGAGGAACGTTACAGTCATATTATTTGGTCTCTGAAGTACCTAATAACTATGCGAAAGAAAATAAGAGCTAAATGACAGAAATGGACATGCAGCTGAAGAAATTCACATTTTGGGGGATATCTTATAATCCTCTCTAACAAAGGTTTTTTTATTTTTGAATCCCTTTGGTCTTCTTATAATTCCTTCTTTTTGTTATAACAGACAATGTTTTATTGATGTTTCAGAGGTTTCATTTTCAGACATATATATTTTTAGAGATCTGGAAGCTCCATAGATAATGATTTAAAGACTAATAGCAGAGGACAATGAAGTGGTTTGAAGTAAATTTAAGGATAAATTCAATGTAACATATAATCTGTCATTATGATGGCTTGAGCGCCTGCTCAATCAAGGGTAGAAGGCAGGAGAATGCATTCCCTTCGGCTCATAGGGATTCCAAATTAAACTTACTGGTTGAGTGACCAACGTGATAACAACAAGAACAGCTTGTTGGATGTGTTTAGGAGGTAAAATATGTCAAAGAAAATTAATTTCCTTTGATCACGTGTAAATATTAATTTAGAGGGGAACAATTCCAACCTATGGAAACAGACAGAAATGTTGTTAATGTCCTACTGCATACCACAAACTTTTATTGGAATTGTTGGGGAAATGTCTGAGATGGGGAGAAATCACTTCTTAAGAACAGTGTTTTTGGAGTGGTTTTTTTTCTTGACTCTAATGACTTTCAATGATTAAGTGTAGGTGCACAAGATTCCAGTAGTAGTAGTACCGGTAGTTGTATACAGTTGCCTCGATAAGAAAGTGAACAGTTCTAGCCGAAGTGACCAAAACCACCTTCTGTCTTATTAGTTGACTACCTGACCCCTATCTCTCCAAACACTAGGGATCTGAAGTGTGCACATGGTTATTAAAAATGCTTTCTACCTTACACTATTTTCTTCTTCTCTCTACCTTAATTTAAAAAGTAAATCTGGGCCCATAATGTTTTGCCATGGCCTAATTATATTACCAAACCGCTGGACCCCAGTTTTCTGACTTAATCTTTGCAGAAAATATAGGATGATGGGATAGAACTCCAATAGTTGCTTCCTGTCCTGTACTTTCTACTCAAAATAGCCCAGACCGGCTGCTATGTGGCTTTACTCTCAGGGCCTTCTGAACGTCCCAGTCACTATACCCATCAGCTAAGATTACACCCTGATTAGCTAAAGGGCTTTAAAAGGCTGTTGTAACCAGCACCTCAACATCCTTCCCCTGCACTCTTCCAATCTACAAGATGCTGTAGCATCACTTCTTATCAGAAATGTTTTGATCCAAAATTGTGGATGGATTTAGTCCTGTTTTGTGGATAGGTTTAGAAAATCCATTTGAAATAAACCACTGTCTGTAAACTTACTGTCCTGTTGTTTTATTGATCTACAGATTTATAATATTGATCCTTCATATTCCTGGAACTTGACTTAATGTAAGATAGTAGCCATGCTTCACATTACAGTAAACTGCACCAAAATAGTTTTATTTAGCTGCTTTCCAATGTATTGGATGATGGAGGCTGTACAACCTGTGTGGTCAGTCATGTTCTTGTGGAACCAATGTTTGGAGCGGTTACCACCATGCAGAGAATCTGTGGACATTTGGGTGGGACTGTAAAAACACAAACACTTCCAACTAAAGAGAACAGTCAACCTCTTCTTATTTTGTGTTGAGTCTCTTACCATAATTACGTCCAGACCTGATGTTGTTTTCTTGATGTAATGCCTCTGAAAATATCTACTTGCCCAAAATAATTGCCTTCCATTCTCATTTCACCTACCTGATGCAGGAACACACACAAGCCCAGACATCTGTAGCTCCAGAAACTGTCAACGAATCTTAAAGACAGTTAATGTCCAGCTACACTACACACAGTACAAGCTACATGTGTTGGAATTCAGGATAGTAGTTCTATTTTTCACAGAGAAACAGTTTGCTCAAACTGTTTTTGTTTTTCTCTCAGTTGGCTAGGTTCTAAATTACTACTGAGTTTGAAACATAACCTTCACTGAGACTACAGGAAATCAGCTGTGTCACTGGTTTGGGATATACAATGAGAGGGAGGAAAGCAGACAGGTTCAATGTGGTTTTGTCATGGATAACCCGCCAGACAGGCACAGCAGTGTTTTATAACAGCCATCTGGCCAACAACAATGTATGTTAATTGAAGTATATATTGTACGTATGAGTGAATATCTTTACTGTATCTGGTTATCAGCAGTAAAACCTTTGATGTACTACAGAGAGGTCTACCTGAACAGCCATTACTCACATCCTTAAATAGTGAAGTAATAAAACCCACATCTAGTTTGAAACTTTTGTAACAGGTTTTTTAAAATAATCTATTAATTACTAAATAAAGGCTTCCTGGCACGTGTAGCTCAGCTGGTAGACCAGAGCCTGTGCAAAACCAGGACTATAGGTTGTTTTCCCACAGGTGCCCAGTAAGAAAGAAATGTGACAATGTATGCACTCACAACATTCTGAGTCTCCCTTTGAATCAATGTCAGCATAATGACTTAAATGTACAGGTAACTGGATTTATTTGTAAATAGTTTGTATGTGTTATGCTTAAATGAGCGAGGCCAGTGTAAACAGTTAGCATTACTCCTAGCTAGTCCTATCCCGCTACATTGTGACAAGAGTCTGTGTGGGGTCTTCCCATTAGCTCACTAAAACCAATGGAGGATTAAACGACACCGCAGCTCCCAACCCCCAAGGGGACGAGGAAGCAGGTTGCCACGGGCGATGGGTCGTCATGCAGATAGACCGCTCACTCATGAATGGATGGCCAGCTGCGTGGTCCAGATATCCGGCCCTGCTGGCTGCCTTCGCAGATGTCACTGGCTTAGTTGGAAGGTCCTATCATTCCCTTTCACTGCATGGTCTGCCTGGCTCAACCACTCAGATACTGGTGTATGTGTTTGTGTGTGCGCTCATCTGTCAGTGTGTGTATGTGTTGGCAGCTGGGTCACCGGCAGGCTAAGAAAAAACGCAAGGAATCCCATGGATGCTTGTGGATAAGCTGGGCATTTCATCATCACCATTGCTTTCTAAAAGATGACAGTGCTTTGGAGGAAAAAGGCTAGTAAAATGCCAGGAATTGTTTCACATTCAGGCCAGGTGACCATATGAATGAATAGAAATGACTCTTCACAGACAAATGTATATTGTATTGCATGGAGACTGGCTGTAAAGGGTTTCTCCATGAACATAAATCTGGTCCCTTTTTGACAATAAATTCCAAGAGTGTTTGAATCTTGATTGAGTTTAATGAAGTGGTAGGTTAGGGTCTGGGTTTAAATCCCCCTTCTCTTTCAGAAACAACTTTGTATATTTACTCAGTGTCTCCACACCACACACAGGTATGCTATATTAATAATATACCCTAGGGTGTAGGAACAGGGGGGGTGGGACTTGTCCCCCCCCCAATGTTACAGACAGGCAATGTGGTCCCCCCAATATTAAAAACAAATTGTGAAAAATATATGGTGTGTCCCCCCCAATATCAAACTCGTTCCTTTGTGACAGAATATACCTACATTTATGCTAGGATATATTTTGGTTGATATAGCTAAATTAGGTTGCTTTAGTAGGCACATATTTTTTCTAAATATGATATTTTGGATGACATTAAAGAAAGATCTATGGAGGGAGTTTTGACCATCCATGAAATCAATATTATATGATATTTATACCATCACAGAAATCAGGCTTTGAAAGCGATTTCAGTCATATAGCTATTTTGTAATTGGCATGTTAAACTTATGCTGGCAATTATGACTTGGCTACTAATATTTTTACAGTTTCAGATCTCATATGAAAACAAATCTGAAATGGTTGAGACTTGAGCTTTGAGCTAGAGTTTATTTAAAAAACATATAGCAGTTAAATATGTTATTGCTGCTAACCTGTCATTGAGTAACACTTGTCATGTAGCAGCCTGGATTTTCAACAAACAGGATCTAATCTTACACAAATTATCTTGGGGTAGACTATTGAGTGTATACAGTAGAGCCCGACCGATATATCGGCAGGCTGATATTATTGGCCGATATTAGGCATTTTCCAAACTATAGGTATCTACAATTATAATGGCCAATCAATGAATATATTTTTTTTAACTGTTATATTTATGAAGCTATTAAGTCTATTAATACTGGTAACTTAGATTTTTTGTTGTTGTTGTGTTTTTGTTCAAAAGTTTCGTATCTTAAGTTTGTATTTTTTTACATTTTATTTATCAGAACAGTAATAGATTTTGATATTCCTCTCTATCAGCCAATATATCGGAATATCAACAAAATCAATAAATATTTGTATCGGTATCAGCCTTAAAAATCCTTTATCGGTCGGGCTCTAGTATATAGTACATTGTTTCAGTTTGCTTTGAAGAATCAGGCACATGCATTTTGATGAATTAGGGTTCTGGCCAAATTCCATCCCTGGCCTGACCATAACTTTGTAGAAAGCTATTCAGCAAACCAGTCAGAAAATACTATTCTTATATTTAAGTTTGTTTGTCATGTGGACAGAAACTGAGATATAATTGCACTGTACAGTGTAAAGCATTGCATTAAAAATGCAGTCCGCGATATTCGTAATTGCAAAACTATTTTTTTGCCCCACCCCCTTTAGTCTATATGTGTAGTATATTGTATATATTATATGCACAACCTTAGTAGAATCATTGTCTTACCATAGTTAGCTTTAAACCCGACAGTGTTTCTTGCATATACTAGGAATTTCCTTACTAAGCGTCAGGCAGGGAATTTTCAACAAATGGGTGAATTAAGGTTTGCCAACGTAGGGAAAGTCAGAGCTGTCAATCAAACCTGAACTATATGGTTTATAGAGTTTGCAGAGCCTTTAAACACAGGAGAACAAGAGTGAAAATACAAACCTAGACACTCAGAGAAGTCCCGAGCAGGGACCCGTTTTACCTCTAGGGCGCCTAAATTCACATTTTTCAGAACCTAGAGGCCTAAATTGTTCTAAATATTGCCTACAATTGCAGAAGGCATCTGTAAAAAAAATCATAAAACACCTTACTATATAATAGCAACAATACTATATAAAAAATAGAAATGTAGTAAACTACCAGTCAAACATTTTAGAACACTGTTTTGATGGAAATTGATAAATTCATTCACCAAGTTGTTATTAAATTGAGCAGTAATTCTAGTCAAAACCTAATTAATTATGGATGAGGTAAAGGTTTCATCATTAGGTCACTGACTAAATGGCTGCTGAAAATTGTCTTTACTGTTTCATGTGAGTTATTACCACTAACAATAAAACAGTAATTTCTAACAGTGAGAGATAGTTTCAACATTGGTAATGTCTTGGTTTCAAAAACATGAAACTCCCTAGTTGTTCTAAAATGTTTGACCGGTAGTGTATATACTAGGGATGCTCATTTCGGGTAATTTTCCTGACCGACAACCGGAACTCGTTAACCGATTATTAACCGTTAACTGATAAGATTATAAGATTCAATTGGCTTTAAATAAAAAATTTAATTGACGAGTGTCTGTAACCCGTTAAATATACAAACATTTTTTTTCAAGGATTTGTTTTAATGTCTAAACGGCATACAGAACAGATCAACAACAGCTGCCGGGTGCACCAGCTTTGCGTACAAGTTCACTCGGGTGCAAAGGCCACACTAAACGATACAATGAAACTAGTTCGTTTCATAAAGCTGTGTCGACGTTTGGTTTCACTTTCATTTTCACACACGTAAAGTCCACACCAACCAAAATATTGTCGCAGAAAATTAGTCGCAGACGTTTTCACTTTCTGTTTTCAATCAAAGGAAAGAAGCCTTGATGCAGTGTTTACTGAGTTGTCAAATTATAGAATGAAAACACTCGGTGACAATCTGGAACAAGGTTGTTGCTTACAGGAGGCCTATTGCAAATAAGGGCTATATTTCATTAACATAAAACAAAATGTTGATAACGCTTGCTATGCGTTATTTTACTAACTCTACTCCCATTTCATTGAAATTACCATTACGGTCCTCTCCGAAAATAAAATGCTTGTTGTCAATCACTGTGTGTTGTTTTTAAGGTAACCTTATTTTGTCGGCTATAATGCATCAGGAGCATGATGAATTATAGACGATAAATTAATATATGCTTCCCCATATGATAGCGTTATACGTTTCTGTACATTAAAAAATGAAAGCGCAAGTAATATCACAGTCATCATAAATGTCCAAGGGTTGTCATTTTAAATGAAGAACGTTGCAGATGCAAAACAGACAGCCGGTATATTTGGCTCCTCATTACCTATATCTCCCCACCTTTCAAAACGAAGCGCCAGGCTCTGGTTGCGCGTGTCAACGTGCCACGTGATTTAGGCTATATATACGTAAAAAATAAATACTTCTTAACCGTTTAACTGATAGTATTAATCGGTCAAACTTTTTATTTTCGGTTAACGGTTAAACGGTCAATATGAGCATCCCTAGTATATACACAACACAGAACATGAAAACATTACACAACAATATTTGATACTGTGTGATGATCAAGGTGCCATTGAAATGTCATTAGTGTTAATCTAGAGCAGAGAATTGGGGGATGGTGTACAATGGGGAGGTGTTGTGCATGGGGAGGGGGGTGGACATTGGATAATCTGGGTCTTTTTATTGCCTGTTGGTCTGGGGGTAGAAGCTGTTACCAAGTTTGGCTGTTTTTGAATGGGAACTCCACTACTGGCAAAATCTGTTGGTGAACCAGGCTATGGCTCACATGGCTGTCATCGTTCATTGATGATATTCCGTGACTTCCTGCAGATCCTTGTTCTTCTAGGTGTTTTGAACTTGTGACATTACCAATATGTAATACTATATACCCAGACTGTGCTATGAAGATAATATTAATTGTATCTTATATATAATCATTATTATTTCATTTTAATGAGTATACTAATAGAGCAATTCCTTCAAACAAATAGAGCAACTTTACAAAGTGCATCCCTTTTGCAACAAAATGTGAAAATGGAAATGTGTTAAGTTTTCCATATATCTAAGCTAACTGAGCTCTAAGCTTATAACTTTTTTGTAATAGTTACTCTTTCATTGTGCTTTATGCGAGTCATTACACATGATGAAGTGATTTGTCAATTTCTGTGTTACCCCATCATCGCTCAAGCAAACAACGCCTGGCCACGTCCCATAATTGGAACTTTAAACCACAGTGCGAGCGTTCATGCACACACACAGTGAGAGCTTACCAATGCAGAATCAGTGGTTGTTATTTACGCTGTGCTTTCAGCTTGTCTAAGCTCTCACCATAGCTTCTTATATCAACCCATCCAGGGCGCAAGAGAGGCGTGGGGGTTGAAAATGAGGTAATTCGTTATGTCCCTGTCGTGTTTAAATGAGATGCAGTTTTATTCTTTTTTGGCCTTCCCTTTTTTCTCTTTTGCTGTCACCCTTTTCCCCTTTTAACCCTTTGATTTCACGGCTTGCCCTCAGTACTATTTTCTAGCCTCATGTTTGCAGAATTTCCATTTTAAGGGAGCCAACTGTATGGATCCCCCTGTTTAATCAGATTTTTTTTTCGCAAGGTAGGTTCCAAGTCGTTGGGCTCCAATTTTGAAAGTCAGCAAGTACTCACATCAGTAACCCTTAGTTATTCTGGGTCACTGCCTTTCTGAGATCTGTCCTTTTTTTGCTTGGTTTGGCAAGAGAAGGGAAGAGATGTGATCTATGTATGTATAATTTCCTTCTCTTTATATATTTCCCCCTGTCCAGGGCCACTCCAGTGCCCATAATAATATCCTGGCCCTGATGTTTTGGTGAAGAGGAGTTATTAACTCTTTGCATTTTATGGAATCGGTTGATTTACTGTAATTACTATGTTCTTGAATTTATATTTGTGATTTGCTCTGGAGATTTGGAATCCAAGCTAGGCCTCAATTATGCTTGTGGGATCTTGGTAAATCTTATGATCATTGTTTGACACAACAATGAGCATAGAATTTGGCAAGGCACTAAAGACAACACAATCAGATCTGGTCCTAGGCTATGGATATCCTTGTGTCACATTCCCATAGCCTGATGTGATGGTTGGCTACTGGACACAAAGTGTTCTCTCAACTGTAACAAGTAATGTTGGTGTCATACTTTGGAGTTTGAGTCATATGTTTGCTTTGTGGATGAGGCAACCTCATTTCTCCTTGTTGCTCAACATGTTCATAATGGTGCCTCATAATCTCACAATCACATGAGGGAACAGGTAGCCAGCAGACAGGGGTGTGGTGTACACACTTGCACGCACACATTCATGCACTCTCGCACGCACACACTCATTGCTTCAGGCAATCAGACTGGCACAGCTGTTTTAGGGACATACTTCAAGCCTGAATGAAAAGTGTTGAGATATTAAATAGTTTTCATTCCAATGAGTGCAACTTTTCCAGGACAAATACATAACGTTTCTTTTTTGTTTCATGGCCTTCGTCAATATTGCATCTTATGCTGTAAGAATACAACACCCTCATGCATATTTTTTTAATTGTCTGGGTTTCTATGTTTTGAAAATAAAAGAACATATATTAATTTTAATAAAATGTAATTTGTGAAACATATAATCAAAGTTATGCTGTATCACTTCAGTATTTTGTGTATGAAGTGCTTTGGGACATTTATATATGGTAACATTCACTGGAATCATGCAGTAAGCTAGTAGGAAGCAATGCAGTGATTACACAACAAGTCATGGTTTCTCTTTGAAATTAAACCGTAATGCTGTGTGAAATTGAATTGTTCCCTAATCACATTTTCAGTCAAATTCATGGCATATACTACAATCTATGTGGTTTTATCTGCGAACATATATGCCTGTAGCCATTTTTCCCTTCAGACCTCGATAAAGAATTTTGCTTGGAAGAGTGTGAGTAATAAATGTTCAGTTAACAACTGGACATGCAAAGTTTGCAGTGCGTCACATTTAGTGATACAGCAATGGCAGTAATGTGCACAGATCATTTTTTTAAAGCTGCTTGACTCTGGAACTTTTATGGTTCCTGGCAGATACAGGCTTTGCTGCACATATTGTGATTCTCATTTATTCACAAACCCAAGTATTCTTTCTGACACTATGAGAACCTATGAGAACTAGAGGCTTCAGACTTAAAGATGGCTACAGTGCAGTTGTGACTCTGAAAGTGCTTCCATACGGGCTTTTTACTTTCACTATGTACTTTTACAATATTGTTGTTTAATCTGGAACAATAGGACCACTATAATTACTGAAAAACGTCTACGCCCCACCCATCTGACCCTCCAGGGCTGGCTACGGCAAAATATCAAATTATGTGAGATTTTGTAATGGCTTTGAACTCGGGCTATGAAACAATATTTATTCACTGCCTATATTAAAAGAACATGTAAAGCAATGTATGAAAGAAAGAGTCTAGCAATATGAGTTTCATCCCGGCACGGAATTTTAGCAGAAAAATATTGCAGTTTTGTGAAAATATTAAGTGAATATATATACACCGATCAGCCATAACATTTTGACCGCATGCCTAATATAGTGTCCTCCTTTTGCCACCAAAACAGCAGCCCCATACGCAAAAAACTGCAATGCACTGTGTGTTCTGACATCTTTCTATCAGAACCAGCATGAACTTTTTTAGATATTTGAGCTACAGTAGCTCATCTGTTGGATCGGTCCACACAGGCCAGCCTTTGCCCCCCACGTGCATCAATAAGCCTTGGCCGCCCATGACCCTGTCGCCGGTTCACCGCTTACCTTCCTTTGAGCACTTTTCATAGTTATTGACCACTGCAGACCGAGAACTGTGACCCCACAAGAGCTGCAGTTTTGGAGACCCAGTTCTGAACCAGTCGTCTAGCCATCACAATTTGGCGCTTGTCAAAGTCGCTAAAATTCTTAAGCATATTTTTCCTGCTTCTAACACATCAATTTTGCTTAAAAATTTGAGCAACTTTAAAAAGAGCTACTGTAGCTCAAATTGGTGAAAAAGTGAATGCTGGTTCTGATAGGTGTCAGAACACACAGTTCATTGCAGTTTGTTGCATATGGGTCTGCTGTTTTGGCAGCTAAAGGGGGATCTACACAATATTACGCAGTTGGTCAAAATGTTATGGATGATCAGTGTATATTTATATACATATTGTCAAAAAATATGTAATTATGTAATTTGACCCAGGTTAAATTGGCAAGTAGAGCATTCAACATGAGTCTGCAGTGCTATAATGTTGTTGAAAGTATTAAAGGGATTCTAGGAGCCCTTCTTTTGGAGCAGCGATAAGAGTGAAGTGGGCCCACTCCACGAGGCATACAACTACATTTATATGTTGTGTGTCTTAATGTCTCTTATCTACCATGGAAGTAACTGCTTCCTTTGTGGATGCTAAAATAGGTAGAGGTATGTCTTTTGATAAAGCTCTGCTCTGCTTTCTTGACATCGTAACCAACCAAGTCCTACAGACCTTAGTTCTATCACACCTGAAATACAACTGCTGCTTGGAAGGACAAAATGCATTTGTTCCAGAACAGAGCTGCCCTGAAATGTATATTAAGGGCAAATCTCAACAGCATGCATGGAAGGCTCTCCTAGTGTAAAGAAAATGAGAGATAACTATTCCATTAGATCACTATTCACTATCATTCTAAGAGATGTTAAAGTTAACAGCTTATATATATCAGCCGCGGTCGGTGGATCTTAATTGGGGAGGACGGGCTCGTGTTACGCTCGGGACCGGAGTGAATGGAATGTGCGCAATGCACGAAACCCAGTGTTTTTTCGTTTTGCACACTGGGTTTTGTGCGTTGCCCACCATTCCATTCAACATAAAATGCTATGCTAGAGACAATTATTTATACTTTTGTTATAAAGACAATAACATTTTATAATAGATTGCATTTCAGATTAATTTTCAGATTACCTGTTAGGTATATGTTAGTCCAGTGCATGGTGACACAATGATAACCAACAGGTATGCTATTGATTAATGACCTAATGCATGGATAGAACCAACCTGATTTACTGAAAATGAGTGTAGAAGCAATTAGACTGGATGAAGGACAATCAAACTAAAATTTGAGGGTGTGACACTTTTGTGTAACTATTTTAGTTTTTTACTGTTTTCTTGTCTTTACAGTATACATTTATATTAAGGAACTCATGGAACTCTCTGGCCACCTATAATGGTCAGGCTAGCAAAGATGTTAAAAACAGATCAAATACATCTGATTAAACAACAAAGACTGTGAAGAAACACACTGCATTTAGTTTTAATTTACAGTTGAACCCCGGGACAAGTAGCTTTGGCTTATGGGCTTCATTAGTGCAATGCCCAGTTCTAACTTTGCTATCGAGCATCTCAATGATAAACTGTGGCACAGAGCTTATTTATGTTGAGTAGACTAGTGGTTATGTGAGAAGGTATCTACGTGGTAGCTATGGAATGATTTATACAATAGCTATATATTATGAATAATTTAAATGGCGACGGGCTTGTCTCAAGTAGGGAGAAAGTTGCCCTAATGGTTTTTTAACGTTAAGTGCACCTAGATAATAAAGCTTTTGGGAGACAGTACAGTAGTTTAAAAAGGTGATGACAGAATGTGTGTGCTTCAAGGTAATATATTTGGTAAGATAAAACGAAGGAAGCATGCCTGCTGTTCAATAAATAATGTGAGTGTGAGTGTGAGAAATAATCTGATTTATTGGAAAGGTTCCCTGGACTCAGCAATGTGTCACCCGGGGGCCGTTCTCTGCTGCAAATACATGAATTACCAAGTCCAGTGTATTATGTCAGGCACCACTCAGCTTTGCCACCAACATCAAGGGCGTCAGATGTCTCAGTGGTCAGGGAGTCAAACTAGTTGGAAGGTTGCAGGTAGATTCCCAACTTTGTCAAATGTTGTTGTGTCCTTGGGCAAGGCACTTTACCCTAAATTCCATGGCCAAACCCTGTATTCACTGTAACTCAGTAAATCAATCTGGAAAAGGCCGTCGGCTAAATAACTAAAATGTGAATCATGTTTGTGTTTGGTTTTGATGCAAGAGAAAATAGCTTTAGGACACTTTTTGTTTTGCTTTTTAAATTGCTGAGGTGGGAGAAATTTGGTTTCAAAAATGTTTTTGAAAATATGGTCTTCTTCTTAATCTTAATATTCAGACATTATTAAGAGACTAACTGACAAAAATTTAAACAAACCAAACAGACCAAAACGTGTTCTGTCCATGTAAACATGTTCATTATGACAGAAAACTAAAACCTATCCAAAATCAACACTTTACTTTAAATGTCTTTGTCAGTAACAAATTAAGCATTATTCACAGAGACCAATGTCATTACCCATCTTTCGGTCTTGTTGTATTTGACAACTCTAGTAGTTCAAAAGAGCAGGGATTCACGCTGCCAGAGAATCACATCCATCATGACCCCTGTTTCTCTCCGCTGCACCGAAACGCCATGGAATGTTAATCACCTAACCTCCCCCGGGCCTGCATTGCAAAACAAAACAACACCTCTTCTCAGTCCTTCTTAGGGGCGTGTGGTTTGAATTCAATGACATACTAGTCCCAATAGGCTGAGTTTACTGGTGAATTTATATCATTGACACCATAGATTATTGGAGCGGCCGCCCTCAGTGCTGCTACCCATTGTGTTTCTTACAACCATAGTCCCCAGGCGCTTATGTGTGGGCGATGATATGTTCCTCATGGCGGTTTTAGGGCAACACTATACCTGCAGGGCTAGACCGCAATGGCTTTGTCTTTTTGACTATACATTTTTATAAAATCGAGCCAAGGGAATATTGCAGTAATGTGTGTAGTGATTTCTAGATTAAAAAAGAAAGTGTGTACATCTCTCTTTCTTTATCTAATATTTAATTTAATCTCTTAGTCAGCACCTCCACCAAAAAGATTTATAAAGTTACATTATATTAGAGTTCTATTATTCTGTTATTATTGTTATTAAAACAAACTTTAGCATAGTATTTCTCTTGATATTATTGCAATATGATTAATATACTAGCTTGCTGTGTCTTTACTTAAACGGATGCATTTAGCTTGTTGTCCAGCTTCTTTTTTAAACAGAAAGACTGGGTGTTTTTCACGTTTTTATTTCCATGACTGATCTAACCTAATTGTCCTCTTCTTTTTCCTCTAAAGAACACATATTGTCAGCAATGTGTTTCTTTATTTATTTTTCTCTATGTCAAATTTTCTTCTCTCATCCTCTTTAAAGCAATCATTTGGAGTTTGTTTTGTAGCATTGTAATATTGTTGTGTTTTCTGAGCACTTTATCTCCTCTTTGTGAATGAGTTCAGTCCATTGAGATGCGGCCTCTCTTTGTTTAAGTCTGTTATGGAGCCAGCATGTATGCTTAGTTTAATCATTACATCGTTCCCTGGATGTCGTCTACCACTAGTAGCCCCATTACAACACATACAATTCAGCATGTGTAAACATTTACTTAGCAAATAAAGTAGATGTTCAATGGTCTTGGATTGACCTGCGGACTAAGCAGCTTCCTCTAGCATGTGTTGTAATCTAGCCCACTGGTCATTCAGCGACACATCTCTCTACCCTTCTCCATGTTCCTGTCAAATAAAGTATCAAAATGGATGAATAAATATCTAGAAAATGACATGGTGAATGACATCAGAACCACATGGAGATGGAAAAGGAGTGGAGGACAAGGGAAACGCAGTCGTGTGAATTTTGGGTCGTTGGAGGCTGGAGAGACTTTTTCATTCGCTTTTGAATGGGGAAGCTGTGTGATTCATTCAGCCTGTGTTGGTCTCTCTGTACACTTCTGTTTTTATTCGATCTAGGCTTTGTTGGGTGTTTTGGTCAGTCCTGTTTCTTTGGTTTCACGTTCCTTTGTGTATTTAACCAAGGTTTCCAGGGGCCATGATCAACCATTACACATCTAAATCATGAGAGATTATAGTTTTCAAGCTCTGCACGTCTTTCTGATTCTCTCCTTTTCTCCATATAATATACATCTCCCTCCTGCTGTTCTCTCTCTCTCCTCTATATATCTTACTGTTTCGTTCCTGCCTGTTGCTGCAGTGTTTGGCAGCAGGCCGGTTGCCATGCAGAAATCTCAACAATGGCTCCTCTCTCCGAACGCATCGCTGAGCACATCCACACGGCCGGCCCAGATCTTATTCAACAGTGACAGGCTTTGAGACGAGGACTGCTAGGTCTGTCTCATCTCACTTCATAGTCTCAACTCATCTTGCATGCCAGCAAATATTATCTCTCTTTTTCCATCTCTGTCACTGTCTCATTAAGTCACTGTTTCTCTCTCCAGCCTTTCTCAACTCAGTGTACTCTCATAGGCAGCACGTGCCAATTTCCAGCCAAGGGATGTCACACTGGGCTCTGATTCCAGAATCTATGAGTCCTTTAGGTCTAATATCCTTTGTTTCACACTAGAAAAGTAACAAATGAGAGTTCAGTCGTTTAGGAGATGCTGAATCCTGACAGATCTTACAATACCTGGATAAGTGTTTTACACATCAGCAAACCTTGTCATTATGTTAAAGCAATCTGTGAGGTCATGAAAATTGATGAACCAATCATTCATTAACTACAGTGCAGAGAAACCAGGACTAGCTAGGACATGGATGTGGGCAAAAGTATCAATAACCTTTTTATTCAAATAATGCCCCATTCATCCTGGATACGTGCGTGTCTTGGTTTGCAGTGGAACAAACCAAAAAAAGTGAAAAGTGAAAATAACGGAATTCTTGGTTATTCTATTAAGATGTTCAAAAATGCCCCGGACAATATTACCCATTGATACCCTTTAGAAGTTATATGAAAGTATTATATTTTAGTGATGCCTCAAGCAGATCATTATTTTTTAATTAGTAACACAGGTGTCTTGCATCACATATTCATTCATTTAGCCAGTTTGAATGTAGAATACACACTTTGCTGTAAGGAGTCACTATGTGACCCCATTACAAATCAGGTTTAGTGTAAAAATCTACAGACATTCAGATTTGCAATGAAGAAATCAAACAAAAGCAACTGAAATATCTCAAAAAAACAAATGTATCAAGTGGTTTTCCCAAATCAAACTGACAATGCAACTCATTATGACTTCTCCAATCCTACAATTATTCACCCCCTTGGAATAGAATCCCTCACAACAGCACAAATATACAAAACAGACGTTTACTCAATCACAACTGATGCAAATAATCAAAGGCTTCATTAGTTGCACCAGGTGTGCTTGAGCTGGAACACATGACATACCTGAACTGGCTAGGGGTTTGTTGAATGTCACGTTTGACTGCATGTGAGAAACATGGCAAAGTCAGAAAAATGGTCCAAAAAGGTAAGAGAAAAGTCCCTTCACAAACAAGGAACCAGGATACAGAAAGATTGCGAAGGCACTGAATGTTCCCAGAGACACCGTTGGAAGCATAGTTTACAAGTCCAATGTTAAGGGAACAGTGGCAACGCTACCTCGACGGGGCAGAAAGAAGCAAGCAAAACTGTAAAAAAGACCTGCAGCAAGACTTGGTGGTAACAGGCACTTGGTGGTGTCAGTGAGCACAGTAAGGCGCATACTAAACGCAGAAGGTTTCCATGCCAGAACTCCAAGATGAATAACACTACTGACCCAAAGGCACATATAAAATCATATAAAGAAGCATGATGGATCAGCAGTATGTCTGAAGGAAAATAATGAAGCATTATGCTGAAAAGAACATTCTGCTAATAGTCAAGCATGGTGGTGGCTCAGTGATGCTCTGGGGCTGCTTTGCATCCTCTGGCACAGGAAACCTGCAGTGTGTGAAATTCAAGATGGATTCACTGAAGTATCAGGAAATCCTAGGAGAAAACATCATGCCCTCTGTGAGGAAGCTGAAACTAGGGCACATTGGAACTTCCAACAGGACAATGATCCCAACCGTACCTCAAATTCCACTTCTTCTTCAACGCTTAGTTGAAGAAGAAGTCCTGGAAGATTCTACATTGGTCATCAGTCACCTGGCAGCATGCAAACCCATTTCTGAACTTGAGGCCATTGCTCTTGAGGAATAGGCTAAGATTCCTCAGAACAATGCCAGAGGCTGGTGTCTGGCTATGCATCTTGTTTACAGCGGTTCATAAGAGCAAAAGGGTGCTCTACTAAAGATGCTTGACAAGGGGTTGAATAATTTTGAGACTGGAGAAGTCATTATCAGTTGCATTTGCAGATGAAACACTTGAACCATTTATTTTGATTGATTTGTTCATTGCAAACATCTGAAAGTCAGTACATTTTTACAATAAACCTGATTTGAAATGGGGGTTGAATAATTTTGATTGCAAGCTATATCCTATTGAACATTTGTGGAATGAGCTGAAATTTAGAGTAGGGCAAAGGCACCCGTCAAACCTAAAATAACTTTGCTCAAAAAGAGTTGAGAAACTACCAGTCAAAGTGTTAAATGTTATTCAGAGCTAACAGATTGCTGTTACTGTCTCCAAAGCTTGTGCAACAAAATATTAGGTCCCAAGGGGGGTCCAAATATTTTTGTCTGCCATTTTCATTTGTTTTACTATTTAACGTAATATTTTCTGTCAAAAATCAACATCAAAGTTTCTATTCTATTGATTGTGAAATAAAGAATGGTGAATACCAAATACCTTCGGCAATTTCGTTTTTATTTATTTATTTTAAATATTTTTTAATGACAATAATGCAAACATTATGGTAAAACAAAATGAACACTATATTTATATCTATAGCCTCCCCTGCCAAACAGAACATCTCCCTAACTGAACCCCATCCCAACATAACGGAACCCACCTCACATAGCATCCCCCAGCCACACACAACCCAACATACACTGACAGCAAAGAAATAACAAAAAATTAAACACAAACAGACCAGGACAAAAACACAGGGGAACAGGTGAATTTTAAGAACTTTGGATAAGATCTGGAAGACAGAGCCCCAGAACATGTCCATAGGTAGGGCAATATTTTCAATAAACATGCTTATAGAATAGCAGACAATCAGATCAATAGGCTACACAAACTGAAAATAAAATAGTCCCTGGGTTAGACACTTAAGGCCAGCCAACATAGTGTTCTAGTTTAATTGTTAAAATATAAATAGCAGCATATCATGACCCACACACATTTCCAAAATGTTGAGCTAACTGTTGCTAAGAATCCTTATTGGAGGTGAACTGTGCCTTCTTCCAGGCAAGTTCAATATGGAGGCATGCAGGAAAGCAAAAATAATTTCACCGCTTTCTCATGGAGTAGACATTTCAGTGGGAGGAATTTAGCCTTCTTCAAGGCAACACTTTAGCTGAAGTCTGAGAATATAAATACTTTCCTCCCATGGTAGACCAACTCCCCTCTGCTCTTCCACTGCCACACAGCCTCATTGGATGCCTGCCAATGAGGTGAGCCTGGTCGAGCTTCGACGGGGGCCGGAAAAACACAGGGAAGGATCTCCCCAAAGAACCCAGCTAGAAATGTACAGGGTCACTCCCCTCAGATCCCTCTGGCAAGCCGACGACCCTGAGGTTGCAGAGCATTGATTGGGACTCAAGGTCCTCAGTTTATCAAATAGCCTACAGTTTTTTTTTCCAAGCAGGTGACTGCCTCCTCTAGGCCTACATTCTGGTTGTAGTCATACAAGTCTTGCTCATATACTTTCTCGTCAGCAGGGGCCAGAGCCACATTAGTAGCTGTTTCTATCTGGACGGTGAGAGCAGCCCTAATTTCCATTATTAAGTCGGCTTAGGTTCCATAGTAGCAGGTGAAAGGCCAAGATCAGGGCCATGACACTCCAGGTCACTCAGAGCAGAAGGAACTGCTGCAACAAGTTATTTTCCCCCTGAAACTTGCAGTGTTTGAGAAAAGGTAACTTAAAAAATAGCCAAGAAAATGTGCAATGGTACATTTTCTAATGTTATGTGAGAAGTTAGAAAAGTTCATTAAAGTGCAAGAGCCTTGTCCACGTGTGACCACTCAGCTCACATGCTTAAACTGGAACCTCTACTTTTGTAAACTTCAAACAACATTTTGAGTTTTCTTTTAATGTGGAAGGGTATCAATACATTCAGCCATGATCGTATATAAATAACTAGCATTTTCTAATTTCTAATAACAGTGAGTTCATTTTACTTGATGTAAAAGTATGCTTCATGCACAGGTTTTTTTTCTTTTGTTAAGCACATTCTGCTAAATAAAAAGACTAAATTAGAATGACATCCTGTCGTCTCATTACATATAAAGACAGATATTTGCACTTTATCAGAGTATAGTATGATTGATAAGTAATACTGACTAAAAGATCAAGAGGTATACAATTAATCTTAAGGTAAATGAAGAATAGATGTCCCAAAGGCGTGCATTTTCATAATTTTATTATGTCCCACTGGGATCTATTATCGTAGTATTATTATGTCCCACTGGGATGCATTATCATAGTATTATGTCCCACTGTGATGTAATTTTTTGTATTATTATGTCTCACTAGGATGTAATTTCATAGTATTATTATATCCCTCTGGGATGTATTATTAACGTAGTATTATTATGTCCATCTGGGATGTATTATAGCATTATTATGTCCCACTGGATAAATTATATTATTAATAAAATATTCCTCACTATTATGTGTTATTTTTTTCTGTCCCAATGGGATGTATTATCATATTATTATTATTTCTATGTCCCATATATTGTGTTTACTCTGTAGTTGTTGAGACATCACTGCTAAAAGTGATTTCTGTTTTGAGAATTATCTGGATTATTTAAACACTGTTGCTGAGAGTGTTTACCCTGACAGGCTGTGTGAAAGAAATGTGACTGAATGTTCAATGTTGCATAGGGAATGCATGGGGACAGTGAGGACATCTGAATATTCCACCCAGATCTTTGTAAGTCCTCCAGAGCTTTGCGGGTTTCCTTGACGATTCGAAATATATTTTCCCTTATATGCCCTTATACAAACACTACATAAAAATAGTAATGAGTATAACATTTTAAATTATGTCATTTCTTATTTTGCCATTTCACTAGAAATTGCAATCGCGGGTCCATCTTTGATAATATTTACGCATAATTATGTGAATGTTTTTTGGTGCCCGAAAATGGGTGAACAATGTCAGAAGGTGCTGTCATTTCATCCAATGTGTATGAATATAAACTCAAACTAAAGCTGGTCCCTGTCCAATTAATTGTGGTACTCACTGTACATAAACCGATTTCATATTTATAAAATGTCAACAAATACAGCTTTATAAGCGTGTCTCTGAAAAAGGAAGTACCCTGCCATTCTCACCAGTGAAATTCCATACAGTGCCCCTATTAAACTGAAATATAGTACTTCTCTATTCAAATAGTTGTGTGAATCAAACTTACAAGTTGCCTGGTATTGATGTTCTACATACAATTTTTTTATATTTTCTGTTAATGGTTGAGCCTTACAATTGTTTTCCTTTCTATATGACTTTGTATAGCATTTTTGTCTCTGACAAAATCTCTCTGTCACTTTTATTCACAAATGCTTGAAATGTGCAAACTATTAGGGGAAACACATCCACGGCCAGTTTGTTCCAGCGTGGTGATCAAGGGGTCAATGGAAAATGGGCACAAGGCACTGACCAGCCATTTAGATCTTGTGATTGGATTGGATACATTTTTACAGGGGTTTGTTGTCACTTAATGAAATGCATAAACAAGGCCCAATAAAATGGGACATAACACACTTGATTCCACATTGACCATATAATTTGTGTGAAGGACTCAAAAATATAATTAATGTGAGGCTAAATTATGTATAACCTCTTTTGTAAAAAGAGGAACTTGCAGCTTTTTTGAGCTGAGTGCCCTGTAAGGGCAGATTATTACTGCTGAAAAAGAATTGTTCCATTTTTAGGTAGTTTAGTATTTTAAAGCAGTAGGGCATTATATCAAAACTAAGAGTTGTTTATAGGCACAACACATTGCAGAGTGCCTGTACACAGCACTTAACTCTGTGTCATACCCTTGGTTTATACTGTAGGTTGTCCTACATTGCTATCAGACTGTCATCATTCGGTGTTCAAAGCATCTAGTTAATAAATCTTTGAATGATTTTACATGCAAAACAGTTTGGCAGTGGGTGAGATGTTATGCAGATGTTGTCATGCTGTGGATAAAAAATATTGTCTGTGTTTTTTGTTTTACATGCAAAAAACATAATGCATGTGTTATATCTCCGTTGACCATTAAAATATGTTGAAAAAAGACACATTTTTCGAATGCCTAACTTAATTTTCTGAAAGATTTAGCGAGAATAAGGGGATATACTTTTCAGTTAATTTTGTGCATGTTAATAATTTATTGTTGATTGTTTGTTGATAAGATCTGTGTCACAGTCCTCTTCATGTAGAAGGAGTTCCCCATAAAATGTCAGCTGTTGGAAAATAACCATTAACTGCTATTCTAGGCACACCTTCAGAGGCTGTTCCTGTGGAATGAAGCCTGACAGGTTCAATACAATCTCCACAGTGGTTTCTGTGTGTTGTTTCACTCACTCTGATTCTCTGTCTCTTTACCAGTTCCTCACCAGGTGAAGGACCCAGACCAGGTGATGAATGACTCTGAGGAGGTGACAGGCCTTCCTAATACAGACCCAGCCCAGATAATGGAAAGCTCCAACATAAAAGACAGGGGGGGAAAGGGAGGGGCAACCAGGAACTTGGACGCTGTACTGAAATCGCCTGCTACACCAACGTCTCCCATGCGTGGTTCAAGTCCTAGCCCCAAACATAATAAAAGTAAGTCTCACTTTTGCTTTGGTGTTTAATGCATAGTGTGAAATATCTCAGCCAACGCCTGTGTTCTCATCTGCCAGAGAGTGGCCTAACTGGGACACTTTCAGTGGTAGGAACAGAGCAATTGATGTCTACACCTCTGGAACAAAGCCAGTGCACTGTGACCTTAATACCTCAACACTCTCGTTATTAACCCATCCCCTGCGAGAAACAAAATGTTTAAAATATTCTTAACCACATGCTTTCAGACCTGATGTAAATCCAGGAGCCCTGATGCAGAGGGTACAAGCTCTTTCATGCACATGACAAAGTACATTACACTACAAAATGTGTTTTTGTGTAGTGTTTGAGGTGATATTGGTTTTATATGAGCACCTGAGCCATGTTGATTATGCTAATCGCTAGCAGGCTAATCACTAATGGGCTGTAGGCTAGACTAACAAACTAATAAATCACTAGCAGGCTAACCGCTAGCAGGCTAATCACTAGACTGCTTTCCAATGACCAATTTCTAATGAAATTCAGAGGAGTGTACCTGACCAGGCATTACATTTTGCTGAGTAATTCCCAAGGGGAAAGGGTTGGACCCGGAAGTTGAAACAGCCCTTGGTGGATTCTGATGCTACTTGGCAATCACCTCACCTAAGCAATCCTTAGACTCCCATTCAATTTAGGGTCAGTTTGACAGCGAATAAATTTACATCTGAACCGTTTAAAGACTCTATTTGTCCATTGTTTATTTCTAAAGAAACAGAACAATGTATAAAAAACTCCATTACCTTGTATCCCACGTTATGACCCTGTAGCAGCCGTTTGTATGAAAATATACTAACTGTTGTGTCATAACCACGGGACTCGCACAGTAGAGAAATTACCGTACAGTCCAGGAGAAGCTCACAGGCAATCTGGGGACGTGGAGGCATACAGTCAAGAGAGAATCCCATAGAGTCCATGAAATAACATGAAATAACAAAATATTTCAGCAACGTTTTGATGGATTGGAAATATGTCCTACTGATGCTCTCCGTCTCTGCAAGAGGAAAAAGTATTACAACTTTCGGAGACATTGCTCACGTCACATGTACGTCATCACGCTCAGCTTGAGGATGCACAGTAAGCTTGGCTACCACCGAAAAGTGATTCTTATTGACTTCACTTGCTCTCCATAGGAATGAATTGTGTCTGTTTGTCCATTCATTTTACTGTCTATGTAATGCCAGGGGCCCCATTTAGCCTAGCTTGACCCAATGTTGCATCACCACCATCACCTGCACCGTTGTTTCCACAATGCCACTACTCTTCCTGCCATGAGGGCTGGCTAATGCTAGCACATGCAAATGCTAAGAAATGCATTTGGACTTTGCCTGTACGTAATGTTTTTTTTTTCTCTCGCCCATTTGTTCTTTTAATAGTCTTACTAAATTGCGAGTCTTGTTTTTGCCTATTCAGATTCAGACATAACAATGTGAATTGGATTGATATCTGATTTTGAAATGTTGAATCTCTCAGAACAGATCACAAATCAGCTGTTTTGATGGGAAAGATAATTAGTCAAACGTAAAGCATGCTGATGGGCTTAATAGCCTGCCTGTCACATCCATTATGAGACTTTGTAGTGGCGTATTATGATATATATATTGTTATGTCTGTTATGTCTGAGATATTTGAGCATCAATGCATCGATGAATGCCCAGTTGAGACATTATAAAGGACTCCTGTCAGGCAAGATCACCTGGTTGGCTGCATGTTACCCTGAGACTAAGAGGAAAAGGACACAGTGCTCTTCTTAATTAGCTAAACAAAGCTGTGCTGCTGGGAACACTGCCTCCATAATGGCTGCTTTAATTAAACATTGGCACATCTTAGCCTCAACTTTGACAGCTTGAGGCACTTGGTCGCTGCCAGCGTACCACTGCTGTTTACAGTTCAGCTCCACCCCCACATGCATATCTCACGCAGACACACCCACCTCTCCATGGGATTTGTTATTGGTTGCTAAAGAGACTTGGACTTTACTGTAAAACTGTTTTCTTGTGGATATCCCGTGGACATAAATATAATCTATAGAAACAAACTCAAGCCGTGACAAAAGTTCTCTTTGCATTCATCTCTGAACCCAGAACAGCGTTTATGCATTAGCTGGCTACTTTACAGTCTGCCATGAAAGACTATAGACTAAGATCTATTGATCAAACTGTTCTGTTGCTTTCAGAAAGGCATCAAACTTTTTAGATTTGAGTTTTTTTTACTGCTCCTGAACCAATACAACTTGCAGTGTTTCTGGGTTAGCCCAGTTCTGTTTTGGTCTCAGTCGTGCATCTATACGCACCACAGTGTTTCTGGGTTAGCCCAGTTCTGTTTTTGTCTCAGTCGTGCATCCATACGCACCACAGTGTTTCTGGGTTAGCCCAGTTCTGTTTTTGTCTCAGTCGTGCATCCATACGCACCACAGTGTTTCTGGGTTAGCCCAGTTCTGTTTTTGTCTCAGTCGTGCATCCATACGCACCACAGTGTTTCTAGGTCAGCCTGATTTTGTTTTTGTCTCTGAACTCTGCAGTATTTCCTGGTTAGCTTGGTTCTGTTTTTGTCTCAGTCTTGAACCCATACACACTGAGTTTTATGTGGGTGACTCATCACGATGGTCGGGGCTTACAAATACGCGCACGCACACGCACGGACACACACACACACACACACACACACACACACACACACACACACACACACACACACACACACACACACACACACACACACAAACACACACACTGTCTGCACACTCAAGTCACGCATACATTGTAGAGCTTTTTAAAGCACTATAATACTCAGACGTATTGTCAAAGTGGGTCAGGGGATGTTGTAGGAAGCCTTCTGCTGTTCTGTCCTGTGTCTGCTTGGTTTGTTTCAGTGCTTTGATGATTAATGTGTTATAATGTGTTTAGAATCAGTTGAAGGACAAATCTTAGCATGGATGTAGAACATGTGGTCTGTGTAGGGATAAAAGAATAAAAGACTTCACACACGATATCTAACTCCAACTGTCAAGGCAAAGGTGCTTGGCATTTGAAAATGTGTGCATACAATAATTTCTTTTAATTATTAAAAAGCACATAAATATCATCATCCAACTAATTTAATAGGAATTTGGGTTGAAGAAAGTTCATTGGTTATGGCTCAGGGACAACATTCCAAAAGGAATGCATTGCAGGACAGTCTAAGTCATGATGGTCATGGGTTCGAGCCTGACCCTGGGTCCTCTGACTTTCCCCGGGCTTCCTGCACGAGGCAGCGCAAATTGGCATAGCGCTGCCCGGAATTTGCGTTGGATAAATCAGATTATCTATTATAACATGTCGCTCTCCAGCGACTTCTTATGTCCAGATTGGGCACCTGTAAATTCAATTGTGTAAGTATAGTGGTGAACGTAATTGTCCGATGCATGATCTGACTAAAGGCCTGTGTTGGCTGAATGGTGCGAAAAGAATTGGTGGCTCCTGCGACATGTGGTTGGATGAACCATGTGCACGCCCCTTGTCACCCCACAGATCTGTCCAAGGAGTTGTGGAGCCACCAACAAGGCAGGGTTAGTGGGAATGTGTAAGACAATGTCTGCAATAGGGGTGAGAAACACTGTAAGACAATGATTCTACTTAGATTGTGCATAATATAAACAATATACAACACATCTGGACTAAAACTGGGGCCCTAAAAAATAGTTTTGCAAGTAGTTGCAGACTGCCGCTTTAAAATTAATTGTTAAAATGTTTAGCAATTTAAGCTAAAAATCAATGGAAAGCTGGCAACTTACACATTTCGAACCTTGACCTTCAGGTATGGATACATTTTCTATTCTGATCTAAACAAGTCTTTGCAAATTACTGAGTAAGAACCAGAGGCAGTATTTCTATGATGTACTGTATCATGTAGTACTGTAAACTGTAGTATTTTACAGTATTTTTGAACTACAAAATACAAAATATTAAAGTATTTTGATACAAAATATGAAGCCCTTTTCAGCATCCTATCAAATACAAATGACAAAATACTATTTAGCCCATCCCTGAATTGACATGTGTGTAGTAGCAGGGGGACAGACCCCCAGTATAAGAAGAAGGTAATGTTGTTGTCCCTCCAATAAAAATCTTATTTTGACAAAAATATATTATTTGTCCCCCTCAATATCAAACAGACTGAGCTGTAAATCCTCATTCAATCATTATATTAGAAATGGGCTTTCACAATATATTCCTTGTTATGTAGATCACTTTTTACATTCACATACGCTCTATATCTCTCTTTTCTAATGTTGTCCTTCTCTCGTTCTCACTAGACACTGGGACGTCGGAGGACAGACAGAAGCTTGCCAAGGAAAGGAGAGAAGAGAAGGCTAAATATCTGGGTGAGCTGAATGTTGAGAAGAAACCCCTGTACACAGTTAGAGGATGCCCCCTAGTGTTAAGGAGGAAGGGTAGCAGCAGATTTCTTTTTTGGTTGTGTCATTATTGGCTTTGTTTTCTGGCCTTCGGATCGTCTATCACAGGAACATTTGGAAAACATTTGGAGCTTTGAATCATCCTTAGCTGTGGCTCAAGGTCAAGCTGAGCACATCAATGAGAATGAAAACTAAGCCATTTTGATTTTATTTTATTCCTTCAAGATACATCACAATTTGTCATTGTGCATGCTCAACACGGTAATCTGCCTTTTATTAAGGAAATGGCCTCACTAATCCTTTTTGTTAGAACCCACTAATGCTTCACATCCCAGTTTACAGTTATAGATTTAACCAGCATCAATTGATACCAACTTGTTTTCAATTGATAATGGCATTTGTCATTGCTGTGTGTTTCAAGTTAACAGTACTTGAACTCTATTATTTTGTCAAGATGGCCTCCTGTTACTGGCTCGTGCATATTTGTTTTTGTTTGTTTCACACGCCACACTGTCCCTGGATATAGCGACACCCTGGCGACCTGCACTGCTTTGCATGATTGACAGTTGCTTTTGTCTTCTCTTTCACCCCTCCCCCTCCAGACCAGCTCAGCCAGATACAAGGTAAGCCCTGTGGTACCCCTGCTGGTGGAGGTGTGATGATTGCTGTCCTTATCTGCACGTTCTGTAACCTGTTGCCTTGTAGACTTTAACAATTGTGTATTTTGGTCACTCAATCACTCCATTTCTGTGTTTTACTCTTTTTTACTACTTTTATCTTTTCCCCGTCTTTTTCATTTGGTTTAGTTCTGTCTCTTAGTAGAGCACATATTTAAAGGAAGTAACCCAATCGGTGTTCACATTCTATTCCAAGTGGTTAACTAACATATTTCTATGTGTTTTTGTTCATGTTTACTCATTGGGTAAAATTGTTCCTTAAGGTCAGAACTGGCCCACAACCCTGGATTGTGAACTTGCCTTAGTTGTATCTGATTCCCACTGCTTCCAGTCTAATGGACTCTACATTGCTAAAGACCTTTTCATGTGAAAGATAATGATAGAATGAGAAAATACAAACCACTGTAGTTGCCTGTAACTGACAGGCCACATATAAGGCTAATAAACACACCCACATGACTGGCCTGTAAATGCTTAGTGTGTGGGGTTGCTGAGGTAAGTTATTTCTAACTAAAATACCACATTTTCTCCAGGGACTTTATCCGTGTAGCCACCTTCAACACATGTATTACCTTCATGCTAAACCATGGCTTATCTCATTTCATATATTTCCAATTCTTTATCGTGCCTTTTTCTTATGATTTACTTCCACTAAATCAAGTCACTTTGCTGATTTTAGACAAATTTTATAAAGAAAAGGATCACGTGACACCAGTATAGCTAAATGGCACTTAATCTCATATCCCAGATCGAAATCTCAAGTCCTAGCCAGCTACTTGATTTGTTAACTTTTATATCAGTAGTCTAGTCACAGAATACTCACTTTTACTATGTAGGTCATGCTCATAAATGATCTTCATTGTTCCATTTTTTTCCACTGTCACAGTTGGAGTACAAAGCTGCAAGCTGCTTAACTTAAGAACCTCTTATCCCTTCTGTCAAATCCAGACTGCATCATCATAAGTGTAGTAAGTCAGGGATGATATGGGTCATACCATCACGGATCAGTCTAATTGTTAGGCAAGTGAAACTGGAGTCTAGACAGATGGTACTGAGTAATGTAATTCCTTCATTCACTGAGATTCAACCACTGCAAGCTTGCTTTAGCAATCCCAGGTTGGAGGCAATCGCAGCTAAGAAGGCTAAACTAGTAAAAAATATCTCTGATAAAAACAGTAAAAAGTACTGGTAATTTTCCAACAGTAATTTTTCAATTATTTTACAGACATTTACTTTAAGACAATAACAGAAAATACTTTATAAACACAGTAGATGTCCATTACAAGGTAATATCAGCTCTGTGTGTTAACTGACATTTACTGTGTTTATAAAGTATTTTCTGTTGTTGTCTTGAAGGAAATGTCCATACAGTAAGTGATGAATTACTGGCAGCAAATTACTAGTACATTTTACAGTTTTTTTTCACAGAATTTTTTTACAGTGTAGTTTTAAGTTATCAACCGCTTGGAGCATGTTGTGTCTCTTCCGAACTAGGCTGTATGGTTCTGAGTGTAAGTAGGAAGGAGTCAGATGCAGGAGGAGTGCGTTCCAATCCTATTCTCTTTTAATTTAGAGCAAAAGGAGCGTCGGCAAAAGCACTCTATACTTTTAGGAACCGTACAACAATGTACGTTCCTTAACTGGAAAATAAAGGTCCTGTTACGCACAAGGAAGCGAGAGATAACAAGTAAATAATTTTGTTTACATAAGCATATGGTACAATACACGTAACAATACAACAATACCCCACAATTTCCACATAATACAACCCCACATATACAGTCCTTAATCACTGATCCAGGACAGCTGTGGGAGGAGTGGAATGCTGGGATTGGAAACAGTCGTGTCAGAAGACAGGGAACGCCGACTGTTGAATCCTGTGCGCGCCAGTAGAGGGAGCTCCATGATCTCTTGGGCTAATTGTACTGTCGCGCAGCTCCTGCGGCACGGCGCCCACCGCCCAGGGGACGGCCGGTGCAGGTGGAAATCCAGCTCCGCTCCTCAGGGCCGTACCCCTCCCAGTCCACAAGGTACTGGAGACCGCGCCCCCGCCGACTCAAATCCAGGATGGCCCGGACAGAGTAAGCCAAACCACCCTCGATCTCCAACGGAGGTCTCGTGCACCTCGGCCTCATGGAGAGGGCTTGCCACCACTGGGCTGAGGAGAGACACATGGAAAACAGAGTGAATACGCATGTGAGATGGCAATTGTAGGCGATAAGCAACATCATTAACTCTCCCCAGGACTTTGAAAGGCCCCACAAACTGTGGTCCCAACTTCCAACAGGGAGGCAGAAGGCTAGGTTTCAGGTGGAGAGGCAGACACAAGGATCGCCATGTCCACCAGTTGGTTGAAGCCCAGCATGGTCTCACGGCAAGCTAGCTCCCACCGGACATCCTCCCACAGATGGCAACGGAAGTTGTCAATGAGGGCTCTCTCGTTCCATCCAGATCCCGCGTTCAACGCCCAGAACTCCAGGGCGTAATCCCTCGCTGTTCTGTGCCCCTGGCGTGGGTGTATGATACCTTCACCCATGTCCCGTCCCTCAGGGGGATGGTCGAAAACAGAACGGAACATGTGGGCGAATGCCTCGTAATCATTGATGTCCGGGTTTTTAGCTCTTCAGACCGTGTGGCCCATTCCAACGCGAGATGAGTGCTGACACCCGGTCCCAGCCAGAAGCCGGGAGAGCCGCGGTGCTGAAGTATAGGCTCAATTGTAGAAGTAACCCCTGACACCCAAATGCCGTCCCATCATAGTCCCAGGGAAGGGACAAATGTACTCCCATTGTAAGATTAGCTCCAGGGAGTGGAACATTTGGTCCTGGCGGAGCTAGCAGGTTTGGTTCTGCTGCGGGAGGTTCATCCCTCCTCTCGAGTCGTCTGATCGACAGCAGGACGCTGTACATAGCCGTTCCCAGCCGTTCTAAGACATCCTGATGGTGCTTGATTGTGGAGACCAAGTTTATGGCTGTGGCCTCCCTGTCGGCAGCCTCTGGGTGGGGTATTCTGTCACGAGTGTAAGTAGGAAGGAGTCAGATGCAGGAGGGGTGCAATCCTATTCTCTTTTAATTTAGAGCAAAAGGAGCGTCGGCAAAAGCACTCTATACTTTTAGGAACCGCACGTAACAATGTACGTTGTTTAACTGGAATATAAAGGTCCTGTTACGCACAAGGAAGCAAGAGATAACAAGTAAATAATTTAGTCTACATAAGCATATGGTACAATACACGTAACAATACAACAATACTCAACAATTTCCACAGAAGGCAACCCCACATATATACAATCTTTAATTACTGATCCAGGACAGCTGTGGGAGGAGTGGAATGCTGGGATTGGAAATAGTCATGTCAGAAGACAGGGGAGGCCGAGTGTTGGATCCTGTGCGCGCCAGTAGAAGGAGCTCCATGATCTCTCAGGCTGACAGGTTCTACTGTTGTTGTTTTTTTACCCTTTTCCAGGGTTTTCATAATAAAATAGTATCTAAAGATAACGGCTCGTCACTGGCTTTGGTCTCATTTTGACTTTTTAGAATAATTGTAATCCCTTTTTTAAATCCCCAAGGGTCATTCCATCCTTTGCTGATTATTGCATTACATTTCCACTTTGTGCCAAGAAGATGTGTTTGGCTCAGTGACAGTAAGTGGTGCATTCCTGGCACTGTGGAGTGTAATGCATAGTTAATGCAGATTGACAGGCAACAGGACTCTCTTAATGACTATTTGATGCAGTGAACCATCTAGAGACATAAAGGTTTGCTTGTCCCAGGGTACTGTCGTCAGTCTATACTGTATACTTTAAATTAATATACATGCAAGCAAGCAGGAAGACATACTCAACGAGCACTACAGTACATACTCCATCACATTTCGACAATTGAAACCAAGTCATTGAGGATGTTTGCAAATGATTCATGATCAGCTATTTATGGAAGGCATGACATTTCTCCACTAAATATTTCTAATATCTCTGGCAACCATGTCATTAAACATCCTTGTTGCATTGCTTTTCAACTGCTATCATTTTTTAGCAATCTTAATATCTGAAAATCTGTGTAAGAACATAAAACAATTCAACAACTAAGACATAAACTGAACAAGTTCCACAGACAGGTGTGTTCCTGAATGAAGGGGGGGTGGCAAAAATAGCAGTCATTATCTGGTGTGGCGACCATCTGCATTAAGTTCTTCAGTGCATCTCCTCCTCATGGACAGCACCAGATTAACCAGTTCTTGCTGTGAGATGTTACCCCACTCTTCCACCAAGGCGCCTGCAAGAGAATGGCCCTAGCCCTCAACCTCCGATCCAAAGGGTGCTAAATGGGATTGAGATCTGGGCTGTTCGCTGCCTATGGCAGAACACTGACATTCCTGTCTTGCAGGAAATCTCACACAGAAAGAGTGTTATGGCTGGTGGCATTGTCATGCTGGAGGGTCATGTCAGGATGAGCCTGCAGGAAGGGTACCACATGATGGAGGATGTCTTCCCTGTAATGCACAGCATTAAAATTGCCTGCAAATACCACAAGCTCTGTTGGATGATGCTGTGACAAACCCCCCTAGACCATAATGGACCCTCCACCTCCAAATCAATCCCTTTCCAGAGTCCAGGCTTCGGGTTATCGCTCATTCCTTTGACGATAAACGCAGGTCCGACGATCACCCCTGGTGAAACAAAACCGCTGTCTAAGGTGTCTCACAGTACGGACATTGCAATTCATTGCCCTGGGCACATCTGCAGTCCTCATGCCTACAGTACTTGCAGCATTTAATTTTTTTTAATTTTACCTCTATTTAACCAGGTGGGCACATTGAGAACACTTTCTTATTTGCAACGACGACTTGGCCAAGATAGAGTGCAATGGTCTAAGACTACAGAAAGAGTTACACATGAACTACACAAAAATGCTGTGGATTTTCTGACAGGCTGAAAAAGTCTTCTTTGTTCCTGGATGCTTTTTGGCCTTTTTCCCACTGATGAAGGCACAGCTGTAAGTCTCACAATATTTCTAAATCTTATGTTGCCCAAGCATTTCCCTAACCTCATCTGATAATCGCTAAGTAACCAGTTGCTTTTGTAATTTTGAGAACTTCAGAGTTTCTAAGAAGCTTGCACAACGTAATAATAGGGCGATTGTTCAGAGGGTTTATGTGATGAAGATAGTGCCGCGCTAGTTCCCCAAAGCTCTCTCGTCAATAAGTGGGCACTATACAGGCAATGAAGTACAATTTGAGAGTTGGTGGCATAATACCACCGTGTTCAGCCTCTTAGAATGGGTCAGGTGACGTGGCAGCTTACCATTACAAAGCGTGCAGTTTATTGAATCTGGTGTACAAACCTTGATGCGATTAATGTAGTAAAGTGTCAGTACTGGGATATCAGTCAAACCTTATATAACACTGCTGCTCAGTGGTGCTACATTTGTGTGCACCGTGAAGTAATAAAATTTCTATCTGAGGGAAAGTGGAAATTTACAATCAGGTATGGTTACATGCAGAGTTGTTTCTTGCGCCGGGGCTGAAACATTCTGAAAGGAAAAAATCTGAGTTTGTGTTGCCGACATAATATAGTGTTGCCAGGCGAAAGTGCCCTGGTTACATGTAAAGGATTGTACGTTTATATGAATAGGGCCTCTGAGAACCCGAGGCTGTTGCTCTCACAACCAATTGTGTTATCTTGCCTCTTTAACCCTCCTTGTAACGTCTCCCGTCCGTTTTACAGCTGCTAAGAAGTCCCAGTGGCTGGAGAAGGAGGAGAAGGCCCGGCAGCTCAGAGAGAGCCAGCTGGATGACAGGCGCAGGAAGCTGGAGGAGCAGAGAATTAAGACGGAAAAACGGCGCGCCGCCCTAGAGGAGAGGCAGAAACAGAAGTTGGAGAAGAACAAGGTGTGTTTATGTGAGAACAGGGTGAACATAAGCCCTTATCCCGGATGGTTGGGGGGTTTACCCCCATCGTGCTCGTCTTTCAACCAACCTGTATTCTCTATGTATTTTCAGGTGTTTCAGATGCACATAATAATGTTGTACTCCATTCATGTTTGCTTTGCCACACCTATAACAAAACTGCTATCGTCATATGGAATCTACAGCATTCAACATAAAGAAAATTACTTCTTTAAATGAAAACAGTGGTCTGTTCTTTAACCCATACAATGTGTTCTGTATATTATTTTATACAAATTGAACAAAATGGACTGAATGTTGGGCTATGATTTTCTATCTCTTAAATTATATTAATTTGTATTTACTAGGATTAAAATTTGCTAAAGGCAAGGCAGCAGCTACCGTACTTTCACTCTTTCATACAACTACTTTCTAATAATGTATAGTTCTATTTAATATACTTCTTTGTTTAAAACATGACATGAAATTGTTATGTATTGTTTGATGTTTAACCTGCTGTTTCTCTGTGTTTTTGTATGCAGGAGCGGTATGAAGCTGCCCTCCAAAGGTCCACCAAAAAGACCTGGGCTGAGATCCGTCAGCAGAGGTGGTCCTGGGCCGGAGGACTCAGTCAGAACTCCAGCCAGAGACAAAGTGAGTACCAGCCCGGAAATAAACCCACAGAGCCTGGCAAGGCCAAATCCTCACCTTGGGTCATGATGCTGACCCGACTGTATCATTCCTTTTTAAATGGTATTTCACAGCAAGGCTACAATTCAGTTAAGGGTCAGTTAAATTTACAGTTAATCAACTATAATTAACCTTTAAGCTCATAATCAGAGTTGGTTGGTTGGTTCCACGTCAACCTACAGGATTGATGAGCGTCGCTCGAAGTCATGTTGTGCATACGTGCAAGACACATTTGTGTAAATGCAATCATTCATTATGGTCATGCAAACACACACAAAAATACTTGTACAGAAATACAACACACATGAGCAGGTTAGATAATTCACCCTGCAAACAGGAACATTGGCCTCATTCCTGAGGGAAACAGGGATGTGGACATCTGTGTACTTTTCATTTGCTGGCTCTAACAGGCTGAAATGTGCTGACTGCGGTAACCTTGTTCGCACAAACAAACATGGACACAGTACAGGCTTCTGTTATTCTGGTTGTGTAATTCGGAGTCATTAGCCCGGGGATCCAGAGAACATGTTGACTTTGGCTCAATGTGCAGATATTTTATTGCAGCATTTGCAGGAAACGGGGCAAAATCGATTGTCAATGAACTTTGGAATAGGGGTTCATTAATGTTTAGCGGTTATTGATTGGTTTCACCTGATGTTACCTTTCCACGTCTACCCTTTAAACCAGACTGTTTACAGCAGTATTATTGAGGCGTAGGATGCAGGAATGTAAACTGAGAATGACATTAAGGTGTCATAACCTATTTAGCCTAAGATTGGCATCAAGTGTGGAGGTCCGCGTGGCGTAGTTGGCTAAGTTGCTGAATTGCAGGACAGTCTACGCCATGGTGGTCATTGGTTTGAGCCTGACTACGGCTTCTCAGACCTTTCCCGGAACTCCAGCACGAGGCAGGGCAAATTGGCATAGCGCTGCTCAGGATCTGGGAGAGATAAATCGGATTATCCATTCTGCCACGTCGCTCTCCTTGTGTGCAGGTCGGGCGCCCGTAAGTTCAAGCGCGGATGTATAGTTAGTGAGTGTCAATCATCCCAGGCATGATCTGACGCAAGGCTTCTGTGTCGGATGAGAAGTGTGAAAAGAAGGTTGGATGAACCATGTGAGCGCCCTTCACCATCCCGCATCTGTCCAAGGAGTTGCGGAGCTGCTGACGTAGCAGGGTTAGTGGACAGAACTTTGACAAGACCAATTGAGAGGGGAGAAATTTAACATCAGGTGTGAAGCAGGGATATAGCTTAAGGATGACACTAAGGTGACATAGCCTTAAAGATTACATTATGTGTGAGTCAGGGATGTAGCCTGAACATGACATAATGGGTGTCTCTTCTTTACTTTCCTTCAGCTCTGCAGCTGTAAACTCTACATCTCTGGTGTCTCATTCACAGGGTCATATTTTACTTCCTGAATCAATGAGCGCATGGTGCCAGGGACAGATCTGATCTGGGACCAGGCTGTAGCCATTATGAGCCATGGTAATGGCCAATACTGACTGCCAAATCAACCAGCAATACAGGCTTTCTTTTTATAGCCAGTACACTAAAAGTTAGACAGAAAAAGGAAAATAAAAGTTAGTTTGTTTAACAAGATTAAATGGACTAGTGAAAACTCCTGAGATATTTTGGGTGCAGTGTATGACCAGACACGTAGGACAGTGAACAGACATCTAGGATAGAGACATTCAATACTTCGGGGCCATTTAAATGGCACAATGTTCATTTGGTTCATGTCTATTAGAGGATCTAAAGGAGAAGTGTTCCATCAGTGTCTAAAGTTATCCCCACCAGGGGTCAGTATTGTAACATTGACTAAGTGTTGTATGTGTTCTTGCACTGAAATTGTGTAGGTGTCTAACTGTTGGGTTACATTGACATTAGTTAACTGACATTAGTGAAGATAAAGAGTTCCAATAGTGGTCATGGCAAGGGAACAGGTTTCTACCAAGAACTGTGCTGAATAACCTTCTTTGAAAGAAACATTGTTTTGTAAAGCAACAGGTTATACATTTAACTTTAGGTTATTTTTTCCAACGTTCCCTATTGCACGGTTATATTTAAAATGGTTTATTTTCATATCTGTTTTTGCATGTGCATTGATTTGTTTGCTATATTTTATACCAGATTTTCTAAATTGTTTCATTCGGTAGTAGTTGTAGATCTGAAATCTGGCTACGTTCCAGTAGGAAATACACATCACTTCACAAGCCAGTAAAATGTAAATTGCAGGCCTGACGTGGCCGTACGCCAAGAGTTTAAAATTAGGTCTTCAAAAATGTCTAAATGATATACATTTGCATTGAATGTATTGTCCTAAAATAAATATTTTTAAAGACTAACAAGGCCAGTAAAATTATTTCTATAAAGTTCTAGAAACACCCTATGAAGAAAGTGTTCTTCAAAGACTGTTATTGGTAGCACATTTAGTTTAATTAATGTTTTTTGTGTGTAACCTTTAACAGAAGGTTTTCAGTAGAAACATACTAAGTAATATCATTTCTTATAAGAAAGTAGGGTTCTTTCAAGAAACCTACATATAGTGCAGTTGGTAAAGCCCTCTGCTAACAGTTCCACTTGGCACCAAAAAGGTTTAGGCCTAAAAAAAAAAGTTTGGTTCCGGTTGGTTGTCAGTTGAGGTCATGGGTCGGTAGGGATTTTTATTTTTTTATTTTTTATTTTTTTCTGACCGGGCAGCAAGGGATAGGTAGGATTTTTTTATAATTTCTCTTTTTCTTAATATTAGCGATGGATACTTTATTTTTTCATAACATAGCCTACCTACATGTACAGTACCACCTTGTGTGTCCCAGCATGTTACACACACACACGAAAGGCCCGCTCCCCAGAATATAATTTTTCAGCTCGTCTTTTTTGGTCTGTACAACTTTCGGCGGGGGCAAATTAGGTTGCTGTGGACAAAACAGCATCTCGAATGTGCACTGTAAGAAATGTGCATCTGCGTTGTCAGATTTACTTAACAATGTTATGTTTGATTTACACAACATGTTGTGTTTCTCCTTAGAAACACAACATGTTGTATAAATCCAACATAATATTTTCAAAAATGAGGAGAAATTAAACATGTTGTGTAAACCAAACATAACATTGTTAAGTAAATCTGACAACGCGGATGCACATTTCTTACAGTGCGGACGGAGTGCACACTAGCCCTAAAATGACCCAGCAGCAAATGAATACAAATGTTGAGAAATAACATTAGCTACTATATAATTTAGTACTACAGCCTACTATCCGATGTGATATTATTACAAATTCCCCAAAATTGATCACTGATAGTGTTTTTAGAATTAGACATAATCTTATGTATGAATCTGTTGTAATAAATAGCATATGGATGTAACACATCTATTTCATTGCTAATAATTATTGAGTTTTTGTGAACAGAGTATCGTCAATAAACAATAATATTCAAAAAATAGGCCTATTCCTGATATTTGGCCAACTATCAAAAACTGGAAGGAAGATTGGTTTTGCCTTAAAAGGCTAATGTTAACATATGGTGACTTGAGTATTTAGCCAATATACTGTGACTACCTCTGGGGTTGGTTTCCGTTGCGTTCCCTGCTATGTTTTGCAACTCTTGGATGAAGGGGTGATGTTGACTGTGTGTCATGTTAGTGAAGAAGAAACTCATATTTCTCACTTTGCTGTGCACTGACCGGTTTTCAGATTTCGGGAGCGAGATTGTAAGGTGCAATGAGTCTCTAGCGTTTGACTTCATTGTCCGACATTGGTGACGGTGAACAGCGCAATGTACTTAATTTGAATGTTTGGATTTGATTAAAGCCATGTCTTTCGATTAGCTATATTTGCAAATAAGTTATTTATTTTCGTTATTCAATAAATGAACACTTTTGAATCTTATTTTCTATTTTGCCTGCAGCATTTTATGTTCGCATGATAGACTTGATTAAGTCTGTAGTCGAATCGCAACCTGCAGATCAAACAGACGACTAAATTGAAGTAACGCAAAGAAGCTTGGCTTTTAACTAGGTAAAAGGAATTGTTCAAAAGTAATAAAATATAGGCCTATGAATCGCATACAACACCTGCGCTAATGCAACACAACGAGATCGTGGGGATTTACAGCACAATGAAAATGGGTCGTTATTTTCGTTGATTTGAGGTAGCCTACTGAGCGATGCGCAATCTAATATACTAATCACAAGAAATATGTTACAGTAAACAACACTGCAAGGACATAAATAAAAAATATCCTAAACAAGACTCATACAGACATAACAAATCGAAACAAATCCAAACATTCAAACAAAGTACATTGCGCCGGTCACCGTCACCAAAGTCGGACAATGCATTCAAACGCTAGAGACTCATTGCGCCTTACAATCTCACGCCCGACATCTGCAAACCAGTGAGTGCACAGCAAAGTGAGAAATTAGTTTCTTCACTAACATGATACGTGGTCAACATTAACCCTTCATCCAAGAGTTGCAAAAAATAGCAGGGATCGCAACCAACATTTTAGTACAGAACAGGAATAGCAGGTGATGCGGCTGCTCCGTACCTCATCAACGCAGCTAATTTGTTAGTTAGTTATCTTATCAGCCTTGTCTGTTGAGTCTTGTTTAGGATATTTTTATTTATGTCCTTGTAGTGTTGTTTACGGTAACATATTTCTTGTGATTAGTATTAGATTGCGCATCGCTCAGTAGGCTACCTCAAATCAACGAAAATATCGTTCTGTACAAAAACGGTAGGTCATAAAATAAGTTTGGGTCGCACATAAATTGACAGGGTCGGTCGGAAACCGGAACCAAACAATTTTTTTTTCTATGTGGATAAAACATTGTTTGTGTTGCACAACATGTCATAAAGATTTTTTAAACTAATTTTGTCAACAACAGGCCCAAATTTAAACAAAGACAGGACTTTGCTTTCCTATAATATTATTTCAGTTTTTACATAAGCTACTCTATGATCTCTTTGTTGTTTTGCTTTTCCTAAATGTATCTTTTTTGCATATCAAGGAAGACCTAGCTGAATGATGTGTGATGACTGGTTCTTTGGGTGCACTGAATAAGCCAATTAGGAATGTTATCTCATCAGATGGATGTTTGCAAACTGGGTTGTATATTTGCTGGAGGATTTTCAGATTAAAGGTTAAAAGGATTGCCAAAGAACACATTTAGACGATAAACATTCAGACATATTTATTTTCATTAAACCAGAGCCTATTGAAATATATATTTTTAATATTTGGTTGTTTTAAAGGAACTGCACATAAGTATATTTGGTTTATGTGGGGACTGGTTTTGCTAGTATACCATATGTGGACACCTGGGTGGAATGACTGATTACCGGTATTACGTGGCACGTTCCTGGAGGCCTTTCCTGTGTGAAACATTGTGACCCACCGTCTCTATGGACTGCTCTCTTGGCTTCACAGGCTCGGTGTCGGCGGTCAACCTGCCCAAACATGTGGATTCGGTTATAAACAAGAGACTCTCCAAGTCCTCCGCTACCCTCTGGAACTCCCCTAACAGAAGTAAGACACGCCCACTGTATCGGGAATGCCCCCTTCTCATATCCGTACCCTCCCATTGCCGTTTCCACCTCCGAATCCTTACATCGCTTCTTATAATTTAATTTTTCCCCTCCCCAGTATTTTTCTCCTTTTCCGTCTTTAATCCAATCGTCTGCCTGTGGTCAATAGCTGAATCATTTTCACCATTTTGGTTCATTGGTTAATGTTCCTGTCTTCCTGTGCATTTTGTTCAGTCTGTACATTTATGGATTTCACGCTTTGGTGTGAAGAAATGGGCAAATTCTTCTAGTCTTTAAATCTTATGTCTGGCATTTTGGGTGTTTTTGGGGTATTCATTTGATGGTGATGGTCATTTTGTACCTTTTGGGTTATGTCTGTTTTGTTTTTATTTTTTACTCACCTCAGTCTTCATCACTGTCTTGAATGGTGATTGGGATGATGAAGATAATGTTGTTGTTGATGATGGTAATTTATGATTTTTTTCAGCCCAGTTATGTTCTATGCTGAATGTAGCTGCTGGCACTGTAAGAATATTGAGAAATCACAGTAGGCATTTTTCTCAGACTACTGGAGTTAATGTAGAAGTACATGTTTTAAGTAGGTTGTGGCGGTGTAACCCTGTGAACAAAGAAAACAAACAAAGTTTAAAATAGAAGTTAACCACAAAGCGATGAGTAAGCAATTTGAGAGATAATGCATCCTGAAAGCAGCACAGGAACACGGGTGATGCTAGAAGACAGGTTAAGGTGACTGCTGAAAGCTTAGCATCTGGCTTGTTTACTTTGTTTCCTCTCTGTTTTGTCTTTGCTTTTTTTCACACTCTCATTCTCTCTTTTTATCTCTCACTCTCTCTTCCTCTACTGGATAGCGTCATTGACAGTCAGGGCAGGTCTCAAAGGAAAGTCAGCCGTGATGTGGTTCCGTCAGTTACCTCAAAAATACCCAGGGAAAAACCTCTGGAGTGGGCTTTTGTCCTGTCCCCTCCCCCGCCTCCTTGTTTTCAAGGTCAATGTTCTGAACAGCTGCACCGATAGCCAGAGGGTTGTTCTACATACAGGATGTTTGTAGGTCTGGCAGGCCGTACTGTGTTCTGTTCCAGTCATAAAACATGTAGGTGTGGAGGTGTTGTGTCTCTCCTCTCTCATGGTTGGATGTGTCTGTCTGAGATTGCGCCAGGCTACACTGTTTCCCCAGAGACTACACACCTGGTTAGCTTTGAAGTTTTACTGGGTGTTTATGGAAGGGATTTCGTGTGCAATATATTGTAACAAATGCAATTTAGCTAATGCTTTATTTAACATGACTTTGTACCTATTTCCCAGGAATTGAACGCAGAAAGGCTGTGGTATTCAATCGGTCATTGCAATAGATACCTGACTAATCAAGGACGTCAACCAGCCCAGATTTTTGTTGGCATTTCATTTAAAATGGTGGCTTTTATGTAGTGTTGTTATGTCTCTGCTTAACACATGTTCAAGTTTAAATGGTTATCAATTTGAGGGAACAGTGGACATTCATGAGAACACTGACTACCGCCAGCGTGGTTACACGGAAGTCAATATATGTACGGTGGTTAACTAGCTTTGAAAAGGAAGCCAGTGCAGGTTGTTATTTCTGTGATAACATTGGTCATGTTTGTCCATGCAGCAGGCCGTAGCCTCCAGCTGAGTCGTTGGGAGAGCAGCATCGTGGACCGGCTAATGACACCCACCCTGTCTTTCCTGGCTCGTAGCCGCAGTGCCGCCAGCGTGCTCAGCAATAGCAAGGAGCGTAAGTAGACCTCTCACTCACGACCGGATGGAACCAATTCCTCCTCTTATCCAAGCCTCTAAAGTTCAAGGCCGACTTGGTTATTGCATGCATTGTCTTCAGAAAAACAGGACTCTCAGTTGTGAAATATGCCGTGTCTTCATGGACAACATTTGTAGATAATGTTGGTTCGATTATTGTTTTTATTATACCAGATGTATGTTTTTTTGCCAAATATGAAATACGCACAGAAGGATAATTTAGATCCGAATTGCAGCCTGTATCCTTTTTGGTTTTGAATCATCTTATTCTGGCCACTGGTTGTAAAAGTGATGCTGTCTAGCTAAAAAAGGTCCTGAAAAATGTTGCAATATGTCATGTACGTTTTGATTTGTGCCCAATGTAATGAAAACCACTTGCAAACTTAGAATCTCATGACTGTGGTTTGATATTGGTTCTATCTACCTTCCAGTGTTCCAAGTGTAGTCAAGTCACAAACTCTCAAGTCCGAGTTGAGTCCCAAGTCCTTTTTGCTCAAGTCCGTGTTGATAGCTAAGTCTGAGTCGCAGCTCACGCCTCCTTTCCTTGAGTACTCCCATTGGCAGAAGTCTAGTGACTGGGCCTGAGATTACAACAAAATGTATACCACAATATTATTGCTTTGTTTGCAAGTAAGTTTCATAATGGACATTTGGGGAATGGTTTATTTTATCAATAATTTGCATAAATAGCATTTGAAAATACACTGAGTGTCCATTAAAAAAACTTACTTTAACTTGCTGAATTGGAAATAGGTAGTTTCAATGATGTGAACTGTGGTAAACATACCAATTCTTTAATTAATTTCCTTATTTTCATTATATGTAACAATAAATAAAATAATTTACAAAAGCTTTAAAGATAACAATGGTTTCGGGACTAGTATATTTTGGTTTGCTCAAGGAGAATATAAAACCAGTAGCCTACAACTTACATACAAATCAAATTGTTTTATGTTCTATGGACATTGGTAGGTCAACTTGTGTTCTTTGCTTGCTTGACAAGCATGTGTTATTGCATTTTCTAATTTTGACAGAATACATTAAGCAACAAATGGTGGACTGGTGGGATTGTTTTGTGTTGATTTTCCTGTTGCCCATTGTTATTCTATAACATATAAACTCTATGTAATCAATTGGATCAATTGTAACATGCTAAGTTTGTCACATGTCGGTGTTGTGTAGTGTGGAGTGAGGGAGACTGAGGCAGGTAGATGGTTGATGGTTTTACTTAATCATTGGTCCGGGAAATATACAACATATACAAACAGCGCAGGTGAATCTATTAGTGAGTACACAACAGTATATAGAATCGGGTATGCTCTTAGCGGCATAGAACACTTTAAGAGACTATAAAGAGCATACGCAATACTCAAAGCAAACAACACTCCTCTCAAACTTTTGTAGAGCAGTATATCTCCTGGACATCTGAATTCTCCGGAGACGTTTTAATAAGGACTCACACCATCCCCTGTTCCACTGGGCATTAAATAGGTATGAAAGGAGAGCGGCTGGAAGCAATCAATAATCAGGACCAGCCGATCTTACAATCAACCTGGAATAACCTTAACCACTCTGAAACCTTGCTGTTAAGCCCATCTAAAATATGATTTTTACTTTCTGTCATTAAATTATTCATAAGCCTTACCCAAGCCCTTATCCTAAACTTAACCACTCTGAAACCTTGCTGTTAAGCCCGTCTAAAATACGTTAAGCATTAAATTAAATGCTGTGTCATGATGCTTCCAATTGAAATACATTCGTTTGGAAACGTGCTGAGAGACACAAAAGGAAAATGTGCTAAGAGAAATGAAAAAAAAAGACCTGGCGTACGACTGGTTTTATACATGTGAATATTTCCGTGCGTAGGTACTTGATATATGTAGTACTATGTAAATATAAACAACATATTACACATAGCCCCAAATAGGAAGTTTAAACTATTTTGTTAATAACAACATTCCCAGTCAGCATCTTTAATAAGAGGGCAGCAACGAACTAGCCTGCAATATAATGTCACAATCTGGAGCAGCTCAAATTGCACATGTTATCTAACCATTGAGTCTTCAGACAGGAATGAATGGTGTCACATGAAAGATGGCAGAGCCTATATGTTTTATTGTCTTTTATGTCGTTTAGACAACCCCCCTGCACTTCCATTTGTTTGATGATTCAACTTGCTTAACCAATCATCAAGCCTTTAAACAAGCCTTGAACTAATTAAGGCCATGACACAATGAGGAGTCTGATTGGCAGGGAGTGGATATCCTAATGTAGGACACATGAAATAATAGTCTAAGACATGTAGGATGTTCTGAAATGAAGAGTTTGTTGTTTGAGTTCTGCTTGTGTACATAAATGTGGGGTTAATATTTCTAATTTACAACTTTCCATTCCTTGTCACTCTTCCCCCTCCCTACAGGATCGCCGCTGTGCCCCCGTTCGACCTCGGCCAGCCCCTTGACGGTGTGTGCTCACCGGCCCCACCACCGCTGCTCCGACCGCTGGAGGGTGACGTCCAGCACGCCAGACATCACCCAGCGCCGGCGCGACTCTATCCCGGTACGTTGTCAGTTTAGTACCATGCCAGTGTCCCCCTCACAAGTAGCAACTCTGCAAAAGGATCTAGTGTTTTTAGAACTCTTCATGCTTTTCGTAGAACTAAAACACTTTTTAGTTCAGCAGTTGTCACAAAGGGCTTATAGATGAAGAAATACAATGTCCTAGCTCAGTCACTGAAATAAAGGAACCTAGGAAGAAACCTAGAGTGGACCCAAGCTCTAGGGGGGTGGTCAGTCCTATTCTGTCTGTCCTGCTTTATCGGTTTGGTCATTTTGAGAGGCACCTTTTCCATTGTTACTGTCGTTCTAAGGGACTGTGGGACTTTAACCCGATTTCTCTACAGATGGAGAAGAAGAAAGAGAAGAAAGACAAAGAGCGAGAGAATGAGAAGGAGAAGAGTGCTCTGAGCAAAGAAAATTTGCTGAAGAAGAGACAGTCTTTACCCAGTATAAAGCACAGAGTGGAGCACAGGTAACCTTCACCCAGTCTACTGAATTAGCAGAAACATAAAAACAATGAATGTCACTTTGATTTTCTGCTCGGCTATGTTTCCCCTGCATGAGTTGAACCGTAGAGCAGGTGAACAACCATTAGTCAAACAGGGACAGACCTGAATGCCCAAGAGTTCATTTATTCTGTCAACTTAAGCTTAGAAATATGAGTCCCAGGAGCCTCAAGATATTTATCCAGCATCTGGCATTATGGGATAGATGGGAGACAGAAAATGAACAAGAACAAAGGAATGCTCTGACTCACCAAAACTGTCTAGAGAGAGCGAGAGAGCGAGAGAGAGAGAGAGACAGAGAGGGAGAGAGACAGAGAAGGAGAGAGACAGAGAGAGAGAGACAGAGGGAGAGAGACATGGGGAGAGAGACAGGGGGAGAGAGACAGAGAGACAGAGACAGAGGGACAGAGACAGAGGGACAGAGACAAAGAGACAGAGGGACAGGGAGAGAGCCAGAGTGACAGAGACAGAGAGACAGAGGGACAGGGAGAGAGACAGAGGGAGAGAGACAGAGAGACAGAGGGAGAGAGACAGAGAGACAGAGGGAGAGAGACAGAGAGACAGAGGGA
>JACXGM010000103.1:0-25915 GCA_016801145.1 Umbra pygmaea
GGTTCAATCTTGAAATACTCTCACAATTCTGTCAGCCACGGTCTCACGCAATCGAAATGTTCATTTTCTTATGCCTCGTTTTATACCCGATACGTCAGTGTTTTTGACAAGTGCGACACAGGTATCGTTCAATGTCACATGACAAAGTGTTTCGACGACACTTTGTCATGTGACCAGCAGTGTTTTTGAAACACGTCTCAATACGTTGTTCCGATGCAGTGAGTGTCGAAAAACATCGAGACAGTTTCGACACTTGAGTGTCGAGCGCCCATCACTATCTTGGACCTGCCTGGTGTGTTCCTTGTTCTTCATGATGCTCTGTGCTTTCAACGGACCTCTGAGACTATCACAGGGCAGCTGCATTTATACGGAGACTTGATTACACACAGGCGGATTCTATTCATCATCATTATTCATTTAGGTCAACATTGGATCATTCAGAGATGCTCACTGAACTTCTGGAGAGAGTTTGCTGCACTGAAAGTAAAGGGGCTGAATAATTTTGCTCGCCCAATTTGTCAGTTTTTTATTTGTTAAAAAAGTTTGAAATATCCAATAAATTTTGTTCCACTTCATGATTATGTCCCACTTGTTGTTGCTTCTTCACAAAAAATTACAGTTTTATATCTTTATGTTTGAAGCCTGAAATGTGGGAAAAGGTCGAAATGTTCAAGGGGGCCGAATACTTTCGCAAGGCACTGTATATCCACTTGTGTCTCGGATAATGCGCAGCTTCAACTTGTAACATTTGCCTCACGTCCTACCTTATATTGACGTATAATCATGCTACATTAAATTAACCAAGGCTAAGTAATAGCCTATGTAGCAGCTACCCCCAATGGGCTAACCACAATCATTCCAGTTCACAGAGCATTTGAGAACCTGGGGAAAAGTAAAATACTTTTACCAGCTGTATTGAAATAAGGGTTGGTAAGGCTCTTTATAACATGTTTTAATTGTTCTTTATTCAATATATGTATAGAAATACAAACAAATATTATTCATGGTACCAAATCATAACAAAAAGTCTACCAGAATCATTGAGTGTGTAGCCACAGTCTATGAAAACTCAACTGGCTGCATTAAAATTGCTGTTGTCTTTTAGCAGTGAAAAGTACAGTATATGTAGTATGCGTTGCTTAAATCTGATTCAAATTTTTTTTTAGAAAGATTGATGATGTGGACAATCGTTTTTTATTTTAAAAGGTACATATTAGAACTTATTCAGAATTATATTATAACATTTCTTTTGGAGACAGTCTCTGCTGAGCATTGACATAACTTTATAGTTTGATAGGAGAAAGATAGATCTGGCCTTGATCACATCAATAACAATGGCGGGGGGGCATTCATTATTGGTATCAGTTTTTAAAATATGTGATAGCAAAAAAAGATCTTACTGCCGTGATTACACTCCATTTATAGTTACATGTTGGTATCACTGTACTATACTATATAACTGTGGTATAGTACTGTAAATAAATATAGGATTAAAAATGTTGATAGCTTTTTTGAACTTGTATGAGAAAGAAAGTGACTGTGGGGGGGGGGGTGCCCTTTTTCATGTTAGAGCAATAGCCCCTCCAAATGTCTGTGCACGTCCCTGCCTGTCGGTCTCAACTCAAGCTACCTGTAGTATTTATGGAGATACAGCTCCCTCAAGCTGCAGTCACACACTTCTTCACCTGGTCCGTTTACAATTATGAAAACGTGTCTGTATCTTGTGCAGTATTAATCTTTACTAGTAAATTAGCCGAACTGGACAGCAATAACTTTGAAAACCAGCTTAATGCTTAATACCACAGGGTGAGCATCTGGTTTGGCAAAGTGACGCAAATGAGGAAGTGCTTTAAGCCTGCATTCTATCTGAATTCCAGCTGGGGGCGATACGTCTGGTTGCAAAAGAGCTCAGTTTCTGTAATAGTCTATGAGAATGAGAGACACTTCTCACTTGATTTATTACCTCAGTAAACATTTTCATAATGAGTATATGGTCTCAATCGTTAGATTTAAGCCGTTTGCAATATAAAATGATTTTCATTTCTTGAATTATGGTCTTGTTGATTTTAAAATTGTCGATAAAGCAAAGGGGACTTTAGGGGGTGGCTATGGCGTTTGGTTGTATGACAAGACACTCAAAGGAGTTGGCAGTTCAGTTATTCCGGTAAGTAACGTTACATTTTGTTTTACACTTTGTTTTTATACTGTTTTTCGTTAGCATCAATTAATATCATTTAGCTAGCTAGATTACCCCTCCCTCTTGTCTAAAATTGTCACATCCGCAACCAATATATGCCTGTGCCCGTAACGGCAAATTCGATGACCCAAATCAGATCTTCACAAACCAATGGGTGACGTCACACATGTTACATCCAGTGATATATACAATCTATGCTTAATACACAAATTAGACTTTATTGACTCATACTTAAGCTCAGAACTTTTTTACTAATTCAGTATTATCTATTTTGTAATTCATTTTGGCATTACTATAGGGTGATTCTGGAAAACAAATGCTTAGTCACACAGGAAAAATGCAGTTTGTGTTTGTACCTTCTTAAATTATAATTCCTTGTTGTTACTGTGGTGATAATATATGAATGTAACTAATACTAAAGTACTTTTTGGACCAAGTACCATTTTTCTCCTACTTGATTTGTTTTTTCAGGTGGTATTTTTGCTTAAGTACATTTTTGGACAAGTCACAGTATGTAAGTAAGGGTTTTTTCTTGAGTGAAAGATTACCTATGTCATCAACTACAGTTGTTTTTCGAGGTCTTCTGGGCTTTTTGTTGTTCCTGAGCTCACCAGTGCTTTCTTCTTAAAAATGAACCAAATCATTGATTTGGCCACACCTATTGCTTAAGCTATCTCTGATCACTTTGTTTTGATTTTACAGCCTAAAGACAGCTTACTTCAATGGCAGTGGCACCTCTTTGGACTTCATATTGAAGGTGAACAGCAACAGATTCTGAATGCAAATTACTCGAAATCAGAACTAGATGTTTTATCTGCTTACTTATAAGAGACACACCTGGCCAAGGAACAGCTGATTAGCAAATAGTCCAATAATTGTGGTCCCATAAATAGAGGGAACCAGATATAAAAAGTGCTGTAATGCCTACACCCTTCACCCATTGTTAATGTAAATACAGTCACATTAAAGCTCAAATATAATATTTAGAATTTTATTGGAGAACATATTAAAGCAACTGCATTTCATTCTTTCATGTCAGCTCCAATATGCTTTGGGAGACACCTGAAAAAATGATAATAAAGTCAATGCCCAAATATTTAGACTTCACTGTATATGATGCAGTGGGTTTCACATGTAATATCTCATTCTGCAAAATAAACCTAATCTAAGACAATTGTTTTCAGGGCTTAGTTAAGCTGTAGTGGGTCAAAAGGCGTGCTAAGTTTTAGTCCAGCTGCTTGCAGGCATTCTACTTGATCTTGTTATTTTAGAATGTTTGTCACATCGACTGTATAAGTCACCTTCCTACAGGAGGGTACTGATGACGCCTGGAGAGCGCTCACAAGTGTGAGCATCCTGAGTAATTTGTTTTTATAGGCAAAACAATTAAAAATAATTTCTGTGTTCATGTAGTGAGAGCGTGCAGCCCCATATTTGCCATATCAACAAAAGGTTGAAAGGAAATGCAGTTCTGACTCGGCCGAATGATTACATCTGAAGCCAAATTGCATGGGGTATAATGAGAAATCACTGGCCTTCAAGTGATCAGTCAAATGCTCAGTAATGACCAGCTCTCTACAGTAGCCTTTGAAATTATTATTGATAATAAACTCTCCAGAAATTAAAATGGGAGAGATTTATCAAATGTGTTGGCGATGACCTTAAAATATTTTTGGATTTTAAAAAACAAGTTATATAAGACATTTGAAAGATATATTTTCTACTTTTCAAGGCTGTCAAGCTGCTTAACATGATGTCTGTATAGTGAACCATTTCAAACATATTGAGAGAGGCATTGCATTTAAATGCTTTATAGATTGAATAAATGCATTCTTCAAACTAGTTACAAGAGGTTTGTTCCCTGAGGTAGAGAATGAGGAACAACAAATGGACCAAACAATCCATAGATCTACCTATATTTAGTTATATTTACAGGATATCTTATATTAATTAACCAAAGCTTCCGAACTCCAAGGGAAGGATAGCCCTCCAGAGAGACATCAAACACCGTAATATCCTGGTTTTCCGAAACATTGCTCATCCCACCCATTAAATCTTAATAGATACAGAAGCTGCAATTGACAGTTCATCACATTGACGGGGCTGTCTCTTTCTGGCAGGGGTGGGGCACATCTCTCTGGCAGTTGTAGTGGTGGTGGTGGGGGGTCTGTTAAATGACAAACGGGTTGTGGCGTAACGCAAATAGCATAACTGAGATTGGAAGTGTGTTAGCCCCACATGCAGAGCATTTAGTCATTTTATGTCAGGCATTCTACCTCCTGAGAGTGTTCCCATGGATTCTTTTGACAGCCAAATATATCACTCCAGATGCTGCCATAACAATCTTGAAACTGTGTACCCAGAAACAGTGATGAAAGTGGCGAGGTGACTATAACAGGGGCAACTTAAAAAACGTGCTTTGCAACTACTACCAAAATACAATACTAGACTGCCCCAGTACTAGACTCCCATGTCGCTCAGCCGCTGATTATTTTCACACTGCTCATTAAACACGGAAGACTTTAGTCAGATCATGCATGGGGGACTACGTTCACCAACTATACTTGGAGAGCGACGTGGCAGGATAGATAACCTGACATATCTAAGCCAAATCCCGGGCAGCGCTATGCCATTTTGTGCTGCCTCCTGCAAGGGGTCCGGGGAGAGTAATAGAACCCATAGTCAGGCTCGAACCATTGACTATCATGACATAGATTGTCCTGGAATGTAGCGACTTAAGCCCACTATGCCACACGGCCCAAGAAATCCACCATTATTCTAGTTCCCAACAAAGAGAAAGAGCCAGAATTCAGTGACTACTGATCTGTATCAATCACTTCTGTCATCATGCTTTGAGTGGCTGGAGAAGGATCACATAATTTCATCCACCCCAACACTCTTGACCCCGCCTTCCTAATTTGCCTACCGCCCGATAGATCCACAGATGACACATTGCACTGCACACTGCTCTTACTCACCCTGACAAAAGGGACTGTTTATTAACTACAGCCTTTAACACCCTAATGTTAAAGGGATTTGGCCTGTGCCAGAGCGCCATGACATTGTGCTCAATCGAGGGTATTAACTCAGCTTGGTTTTGAAACTCATTTTTGTCAGTCTATGCAGATGACACCATTCTATACACATCCGGCCCTACATTGGACTCATTGTTAACTAACCTCCAAAAGAGCTTCAATGCCATTCAACACGCCTTCTATAACCTTCAACTGCTCCTAAACCATACCCAAACTAAATGCATGCTATTCAACCTCACACTTCCCATACCCGCCAACCTCACTAGCATCTCCACTCTGGATGGGTCCAAACTGGAATACGTGGACACCTACAAATACCTAGGTGTCTGGTTTGACTGTTCACTATCCTTCCAGACCCGCATTAACCATCTTCAATCCAAAATGAAATCTAGGATTGGCTTCCTATTTCGTAATAAAGCCTCTTTCACCCATGCTATCAGGTATCAACCATGCTATCAGGTATCAACTCATCACCAATGACCATCACTCAAACCAACTCTTTTCTTTGCAAAACCCCACTGTACCTAATTTCTCTCACCATTGCCTCACCCACACACAACCTGCACTCAAGCAAGTACATCTCTATAGTCACCCCAAAAGCCCATACCTCCTTTGGCCAACAATCCATCCAGTTCTAAGCGGCTAATGACTGAGATGAACTACAAAATTCACTGAAACTTGTGTAGTGTCAGAGCTACTGTCCGACCACTGTACATGTTGACTTTCCTCCCTCACTCTCACACTGTATTTGCCCATTTATGCCCTAGTGCATGGTATAGCTGCACACACTCATTCGTACTGTTAGTTATTCATTGTAAGTTATTTGCACTATTATCATTTGCACTACTATCATTTGCACTATTATCATTTGCACTCTTATCATTTGCACTCTTATCATTTGCACTCTTATCATTTGCACTCTTATCATTTGCACTATTATCATTTGCACTATTATCATTTGCACTATTATCATTTGCACTCTTATCATTTGCACTCTTATGCTCAAGTGTTATCTATTCCATTATTGTTGCCAAACCACTTTTCTTACCATTTAATCTACCTCCGTGATTTAGACCTGATTTGCACTAACTGTACATATACTGTACTTGTCTCATACTCTGACTATATGCACCTTGTATTTTTATTCTTTGTGTACTTCATGTGTAACGCTTTGTCATCTTGCACCATTGCGCCTTATCTTGGCGAAGTCACCATTGCAAATGAGAATCTGGTTAAATAAAAAATAACAAAAAATGAATGCACACCACTGAGTCACATGAGTTGTCGTAAAAAATTTCACGCAAGTTGGAACAGCCTGTGATTTCAATTGTTAACTTTGATTTTCGGTGTGAGCTTGAATCCAGCCCTCAATCAGTTGGTGATTGTGGTTTCCATTGACTGTTGTTATATTCATCACAAATTACACCATTTGATGTGTGATTTGAGTGTTCCCAAATTTTTTTGGAGCACTGTACTATATCACCCTCTTGAATTCTACAGTATAAAAGCTGTATGAGATAAAAGGATTCTTAGAATATTCCTCTGTATAAAATGTCCAGATGGTTTTCTTTGTCTGTAATGTACTGCCTTCTTCACTTTAAAGCACAAGATGTCAATGGTTTAAAAAACAAAGACTGAAGACAGATATTGTGGTTGGTTATATTCTTGCTGTATTTCATGCAGCCAAGTTTTTTGTCTGTTATTAGAATCCCATTAGCTGCAGCTGAAAAGGCTCCAGACATGAATCGATACACACAAAAAAGAATAAGAAAATACACTATTTATAGAAAAAGGCAAAAAACAATGAAATATACAATACAAATAAAGTACATATTAACACATGTCTGTGTGTTATACCAAGTGTATTTTGACACCAAGATTGAGGGCCTGTGTCCTTAAACCTGCTAGAGATCAAACTTTGACTTAAACTCGGACTGCAGTGCCAGTTGAAGCAAAATGGTGATGGGTGATGATATATTACTCAACTGCAAAATGGTTGCCTCCCTTGATAGAAATTTTCAAAACATATATAAAATAAGCAAAGCAGGATTTGAGCTATATTTCATGTTTAATAATAACAAAATAATATTTTATTCGATATGAATACAATTGTTCAGAGAAAACATTTTTCTAAAAAGATACAATGCTAATATTAGCATCTTTGATAAATATGCGCACAACTGAGATGTTACCAATTGGTCTGTAAGAGGATGTGTACATATATAATGACCCCACGCGCAGTGAGGATGAGTGGCCAAAGAATCTCCAAGCATAACAGCTGGAGATGCACATGTTAGTTGGTCATGGGGTAAGAAAAAAGACTTCAATCAGACACAACCACACATTCATTGGGATGGTTAGCAGGAAAATGTGATTTCTGTCAACAAACTCAAGCACCTCCTGTTTGAAAAACATCACTGGAACTTTCATCAAGACCAAAACACAGCATTTGGTAAACAAATATCACAGGTGGGTCTGGTGTAGACAGGAAAATAGCCATGCAGAAAGGTACCTCATCCCCACTGTGAAGTATAGTGATGGATCTTTATGGTTGTGGGGCTGTTTTTTTCCAAAGGCCCTGGACACCTTGTTAAGATACATGGTATACTAGACTCAAGTACCAGCAGATATTAGATACATACCTGACTGCTGCTGCTAGGAAGTTTAAAATGGACCATGTTTGGACCTTTCAGCATGACAATGAGCCAAAGCACATCAAAATAAACCCAATAATAGTCCACTGAACACAGAATAAAGGTTTTGCCATGGTCATCACAGTGCCCAGACCTACACCCCATAGTAAACCTGTGGGATGAGCTGAAGAGGAGAGTTTTAAAGCATGGACCTCAGAATCTGAAGAGATTCCGTATGGAGGAATGGTCTCAGATTGCCATGGGTTCTCCAAACTCTTTATACAGTAGTAGACTCGAAGCATTTAACTTGGGAGGTTGCACAAAGTTCTAAATAAAAGGGTGCCAATAATTGTGACACACATATCTAGAGAAAATAAATATTGTTTCATGATAAGATAATTATTTTACTTTCGATTGTTTTACTTTACTTAAGGGTTAGATTATACCTATACTTAGGTTTATATATTAAATGAAAAATCTGTAGGATAAACAATAAAGACCTTTTTTCAAGAACTTGTTTTGCTTATATTTGACAAGGTTGCCAATATTAGTTGAGGCCACTCTAGGTGTCAAATATTGTCAGTATCAATGTAAATCAATTTAGCTTTTTCAGTCAGACTTACAGAATACATAACTGTATTGTGTTATTCCATGGCTTTCTGTTTCTCTGATTTCATACATTGATACAGTATAAAATCTATTCATTATCTATCACCAAGGGCGAAAACCATACAACTCACGCATAGAAAATGATAAATGGATTTTGAAGTCCATAAATCAGGCAGTTGTTATAAAAAAAATGCTCAAAACCCTTAATATTCCACTGAATAATCGCAATAATTAAGAAGTTAAACAGTTCAAGTGTAGTAACATTTTGTAGTAAACCAGGCTGGTAGAGGATGCAAGTGCGTTTTGCCTCTATGAACAGTGAGAAAAAGGGTTTAAATATCTGACTTTGAATCTCCAAGTTTAAATGACACCTGGAAGGCAATAGCATATTGGGAAGGGTTGCCAGAGAAGAGGCATTTACTGACGGAAACCAATTGCAAACAACAAGCAACCTAGAGTTTCCTAAATGACAATGGCACTTGGATTGGACCCAATTTTGTAATGGCCATTCAATTAAAATTGAAGAGGGCAACCCATAAGCACAGACGGATGGATGGAAACATTCTGTATAGAGGAATGGTCTAGGATCTGTTCCAATGTGTTATTTCATATAGAAATAAAATATTGTAAAATACTTAGTGCTGTTAACCTTACAAAATGAGGGCGCACAACATACTCTAAACAAGATAATAATAATAATAACTACATTTGGTTATTTCCTTTAAATCGTTAATGAAATATGTGATATACCTCATTACCTGTGTTTATTCCAAACAGACTTTTATTTAGCCCATTTACCAATGGTACAAATAATTACTATGTGTATAAATGTCTTTTTTGTTTGAACTGGAAATGGATCCAGAATTATACAGCATAAGGCAGAGACGTTGTCCACCGGGAAAATGTTTATTTCCTTCAGTGCCAGACACCCCTGTGATTTGATGTTGTTAATCACCCCCCCCCCCTTCAAAACTGTCCACACACAATATACGCTCCATTCAGGCAGAAGTCCACAACATGTGCAGTGCGCTCGTCTTGCTACCTCTTTCTAGAAAACAGCATTGCCATTTTGACTCTATATACATCATAGATTAGGTAGGGGCTTTAGGGGCTTCAGTTCTTCAGTTTCCTAGATACGTCAACTACTGTACTTGATGGGTATTACACTAAAATGGCTTTTTATGGACATGGGCTGATTAAAAAGATATGCAGTATCTGTAATATAGAAAATGATTCAATGTTCAGTTGAAGAGAACCTTTCAAAATATTTATTTGACAAAGATGTATCGTTTCTTGGAGGTTTTTTACATCTTTTGAAGATCAAGGTAAGGTGGAGATGCTATAGCAGTTACTCATGATCTTATTGTAAAAGTAGAGGTGTACCCTTCTGTTGAATATTTAACCCTATAACATTTGATTTGTAGAACTCTTTTCTTGATATAATACTTAGGGTCTTCAAGATGTAATTCGACATACACATACTAAAATCAATGAAGACACGATTGTTGACATACACATACATCATTATCAGAAAATATATATTATGTCATATACAGTCTTATGCAAACGTTTAGGCACCTCTGACCATATCCATGATTTTATTTTATAAATAATTGGGTGTATGGCAATTTAATTTTGATCTATCAAATAACTAAGGAACACAGTAATATTTCAGTAGTGAAATTAGGTTTATTGGATGAACAGAAAATGTGCAATATGCATCAAAACAAAATTAGGAGCATATATTTGGGCACTCTAACAGAAATATCACATCAATATTTATTTCAGCCTCCTTTAGCAGAAATAACAGCCTCTAGACACTTCCTATAGTCTGTAATGAGTGTCTGGATTCTGGATGAAGGTATTTTGGACACTTCCTCCTTGCAAAACATTTCCAGTTCAGTTAGGTTTGATGGTTGCTGAGCATGGACAGCCTGCTTCAAATCACCCCACAGATTTTCAATGAAATTCAGGTCTGGGGACTGGGATGGCCATTCCAGAACATTGTACTTGTTCCGCTGCATAAATGCCAGAGTAGATTTTGAGCAGTGTTTTGGGTCGTTGTCTTGTTGAATTATCCAGCTCCCGGCATAACTTCAACTTTGTGACTGGTTCTTCTACATTATTCTCAAGTGTCTGCTGATATTGAGTGGAATCCATGCGACCCTCACCTTTAAAAAGATTCCCAGTACCGGCACTGGCCACATAGCCCCACAGCATGATGGAACCTCCACCAAATGTTACTGTGGGTAGCAAGTGTTTGTCTTGGAATGCTGTGTTTTGCCATGCATAATGCCCCTTTTTATGACCAAATAACTCCATCTTTGTTTCATCAGTCCAGAATTCTTCCAAAATGAAGCTGGCTTGTCCAAATGTGCGTTTGCATACCTCAAGTTTGTGGCGTGTGTGCAGAAAAGTCTTCTTCCGCATCACTCTCTTGTACAACTTTTCCTTGTGCAAAGTGCGCTGAATTGTTGAACAATGCAGTGACACCATCTGCAGCAGGACGATGTTGTAGGTCTTTGGAGGTGGTATGTGGGCTGTTTTTGACCGTTCTCACCATCCTTTGCTTTTGACTTTCCAACATTTTACTTGGCCTGTGGTCTTCCATTTCCTCATTATGTTCCTCACAGTTGACACTGACAGCTTAAATCTCCGCGATAGCTTTTTGTAGCCTGCCCCTAAACCCTCATTTTGAACAGTCTGTGTTTTCAGATCATTTGAGAGTTGTTTTGAGGCCCCCATATTGCCACTCCACAGGAGAGTAAAAAAGAACAATAACTTGCAATTGGTCACCTTAAATACCTTTTCTCATGATTGGATGCACCTGTCTATGAAGTTTAAGGCTTAATGAGCTCACCAAACCAACTGTGTGTTCCAATTATTTAGTGCTAGGAAGTTACAGGTATTCAAATAAAAAAAATGACAAGGGTGCCTAAATGTATGCACCTGTCTCATTTCGGTTTGATGCATATTGCACATTTTCTGTGAATCCAATAAACCTCATTTCACTACTGAGATATTACTGTGTCATTCAGTTATTTGATAGATCAAAATGAAATTGCTGATCCAAACACCCAATTATTTATAATGAAAACCATGGAAATTGTCAGGGGTGCCTAAACTTCTGCATACAACTGTACTTTCTAACCTTAAATGGATTGTAAACTAATGTATTTGAATTGGGCGTCAGATGGCTCAGTGGTTAGGGATTCAGACTTGTAGTCGGAAGGTTGCCGGTTCAATTACTAACTCCCAACTGTCATTGTGTCATTGAGCAAGGCAACCCTAAGTTGTCCCTTTACTTACTGTAAATTGCTCTGGATAAGAATGTTGGTTAAATGAATAAATGTAAATACAAAAACATTACTGTATAGCAACGAGAAAATGCATTTTGGTATATGTAAATAAGTCATTTGTTATTCTGAATTAGCAAATGGACTGGAAACAAGTTACAACCACCGAAGTAGTAGTGAAGGCACTTCTGATATTTCACACATTAGTTAAAATTTCAGCTAACAACTTGTGATCTTTGAAACAGTAAAAGTGACTGAAGTTTGGAAAACATGCTACAACATTATATATTATGCTGAGATATTTTATCCATACAGGTTATAGAAATTTTACAGTTAATTTAAAACTATTTAATCCTCAGCAGTAGGTGAAATTGGTCTTGACTATTTCATACAAGAATTATGTCTGTTTTGTCCATACAGAGAATGATGAAAACAAAAGTATTTTACATTTTTTACCCCTTCCACATAGAATGAGCTACAAATGAGGTGACATTACAGGAGCTGTTCTCTCCTCGATGCTTAACACTTCCCTAAACATCTTGTTTGCTTTTTGTGTAATTGTGTTCGTTAACTAGTTTTTATGTACTGTATGTATGTGTGTTGTATGCTGACATTGTGGCTAGGTCTTGTATAAAAAAAGCTGAATCTTTAAAATACTAACCTGGTAAAATGAACAACAGGTTTTGTGACAACAAACAAGGACCTCATGGTATAGCCGTATGATGAGCCGTAGGAAAAACCCATTAATAACTGAAGTAATTTCATTCAATGGCCTGGGAATGACGGTAAAGGGTTGTTGGCATGGTAGTTAATTCTAGCTTGCTCATTTGAACTATTCTCTAGATTCTAGTGAGTCACTGTCATAAGTGCACCTCAGATTCTTGTCATGCCCTTGACACTATGGAAGACGTACAGTTGAATCTGTATAGTTATTGGTGAAAGACTACACACACTTTGCACAATATTCACAATTAGCAACTGACACATTTACATATTTTGTTTACTACAAATTAACACAGTCTACTTTATGATTTTAACCTGATGTGTGAAAAATATAAATATCTGTACCTTGACTCAAAGGCGATTTGGTCAACAATTGGCACAAAATCATGGTATTGATATTTTATGTCTTGCATATCATGTTCAAATTATCTTTATAAACTGGATGAATCCTGAATGCTGACTGACTGATAGTCATGGTACATGAGACTGCATCCCACAGATATGACTTGACATCTCTTTTTCCCTGCTTTAGTTGCGTTTGAAACCATTTAATAAAAGCAATACGGCCACTTGGGGGTTTGTGATATATTGCCAATATACAACGGTTAAGCGCTGTGTCCAGGCACATTCGATGTGCTGTGTCTAAGAACAGCTCAAAGAAGTGGTATATTAACATCTAACAAACACCAGAGATGCCTTGTTGCTTAAATATAGTCTTTTCATGAGCTTCATAATCAATATTAGATACTTTTGGAGGATTTGACAATGAGTCATGGAAACTGCTAATGGCGCCCAAAGCAGACTGTTGACAGGGTATCATACTAATTAATAGTGTCAGAGATATACATATACTATGTTACATGTACACCATGAGACCAGGTTGTGCACTAGTGAAAGCTGGTACCCAGTTTATAACAGCTGTAATAACTAGATTTTATATATTTAAAAATGTATGTATAAATTAACAATTTAAGTAAGGAATTTGGATGGCATAATGATTTCAAACACTATTCTCTGCAGGGATGGTTTTGCTGTTAGAATGGAATTTCGGTGAAATTTAGCAACAAAAAATGACTGAGGGATTTTGTTTAAATTTGAAAAAATGTATCAGTAGAAATTCTGCAATTATGCTGTGAATTATATGCACGCAAAACTCCTTCTTATGAATGAAACACTTTAATTCCACTAATACTGCAAATATATAATTTTATATATTACAATTCAAAAACCTTACATATTGCCCTTTACTGATCTCCATCCTCTTTTTTGCAGAATTTGTGAGGCTCAGAGGGGAATAAAACTAATGGATCCCATTAGTCAATTAAACGCAACTCCAATGGAGGACTGGCCCAACTCTTCTACATTTGTGAACAAGTATTCAAACTGCTGCTCCGCAAACAAGATGTATAACGACATTACTTTTCCAGACCTGGAGGATAGCACCAAGATGGTTGGAGTGCAAGTCATCCTTATCCTGGCTTACAGCACCATCATCCTTTTTGGTGTCATCGGAAACTCTCTTGTGATATACGTGGTGTACAAGTTCAAAAGTCTGCGCACCGTCACCAATTTCTTCATCGTGAACTTGGCTGTGGCAGATCTGCTGGTGAATACGTTATGCCTGCCCTTCACTTTGATCACTACTCTTCACGGAGAGTGGAGATTTGGCCAGGTTCTGTGCTTCATGCTGCCCTTCTCCCAAAGCCTGGCTGTGCACGTTTCCACCATCACCTTGAACATTATTGCCCTCGACCGCCACAGGAGCATTGTCTACCACCTGGAGACTAAGTTGTCCAAGGACATGTGCACTGCCGTCATTGTCGTCACGTGGGCCGTAAGCGCCGTCCTGGCCAGCCCGCTCGCCATCTTCCGGGAATACGGGACCTTTGACCTTTCGCCTGAGCATTCCATTCAGGTTTGCACTGAGAAGTGGCCCGGTAGCGGCATGGACGGGACCATCTACAGTATTTCCATGCTCCTGCTCCAATATGGCCTACCGCTGGCCATCAACTCCTTCGCCTATATCCGCATCTGGAGTAAGCTGAAGAACCACGTGAGTCCAGTCGGCCGGAATGACCGGCACCAGCGCAAAAGGAAGACCACTAAGATGCTTGTTATGGTGGTGGTGGTGTTCGCAGTGAGCTGGCTGCCACTCGACGCCTTCCAGCTGGCCATCGACATTGACAACAGTGTCCTGGATATGAAAGATTTCAAGTTGCTCTTCACAATGTTCCACATCTTGGCCATGTGCTCGACATTCGTTAACCCCATCCTTTATGGCTGGATGAACAACAACTATCGGACTGCATTTCTGTCTGTGTGTAAGTGTGGCCCGCACGCCCATTCTCGGTCGGGTGTCATGTACCGAAATACACTAAGAGAAAAAGATGCGAGTGATACAGATTTTAAAGCAACTAAAGTCTAAATTTGTATATAAATACAAAGTAAACAGTCTATGAATAAAATATTTAGTGTTAAAAGGCATTTTTGACATTGTTTAAGGCATTAACAATGTTGTTTAAATACGGATTATATCATTGTTTTATTCAAAAGGTGTGAAACTCTTCTGTCCATATGTCTTTGCAATGTTGTTAGTCTGAACCCACTGTTAAAATGAATTATGGGCAAAAACATTTTTAGTTTACTGAAAAGATTTACTGTAGTGTGTACGGACGGCTGAACTGTGCATTGATATTTAAGAGCTTTAAGGGAAATATTTATACTTTGCTGATTGGACATTCTTGTTAAAACTGGAACAGGACTATTAACATTGTTTGAAATGTAAATGTGTACATTGGTACAAAATTGTTGTATTGTTTTTGTGAATGCTACCTTAGTAAATGATGTTCATCATTAATAATAATGAATTACACCATTGAATATTTTCTAGTTTAAAATGCATTCTGAGGCTTTGATAGAAGGTCTTGTAAAACAGGTAATGTAGGTCTGACACTTGCAAACTTTGCCTGAACAGTACAATTCTGGAGTTTAATAAAATGGAACAAACTAAAGCTAAAGTTCATTTTAGATATTTAACATATTGGAACAGATACAATTTTTTTTAGAATATGACCAAATTATAAACTAATTTTTCTTAAAAAAATATACCTTAATGTAAGGTTAGATTTCTTTAATATGAGTGTATGATCAAGCTGATGAAAATGTTTATATATTTTTTACTCACATGTACCGAGGGGGGCTAAAAATAATAGAGGGCACTGTTTTGATTAGGCAGGTTATGTATACTGCATCTCAGGCACAAATCAAGATGTACACCACATTATTAGACTGTCCACAACAGTTCCGGACTCCCTCCCTTTCTCGCCTCTAGTTGCAGCTAGCCATCTAATTACTGCTAGTGTATGTCCCCGCAGTGTGTTTTGATCCGTTAAAGAGCCAGCATCCTGCTGCTTAGTGCATGACCGTTCTGCTGTGCAGTGTATCAGTTCAGTGCCTCTGCTTTTAGAAACATATTCATGAACAGTTCAGCACGTAAGCCAATAATTGTTTATTGCACTGTCGAAGATTATTGGAGCCACCACTGTTCTAAATCCTGTCTAAAGGATGTGACCAATGGCCTTTAAGAACTACAATATGAAGATTATTGGAGCCACCACTGTTCTAAATCCTGTCTAAAGGATGTGACCAATGGCCTTTAAGAACTACAATATGAAGGTTACTCTCATGTAATTGACATCGAAACAATATCATGAAACAAAAAGTATTATTTTGGGTCAATGAGGTTGGGATCAGTGTCTTTAATAAATAAATAGTTGATATTATGTATTTTACCACCATTCAAAAAAGTATTTCATTACCACAGTCAAAAAGCAATAATCAAATTAATGTTCTATATATGTTGACGTCAAGACAAGTCCTGAGTGAAACAATGTTGAAAATCAAAAGTATTAAAAATTCCATTATAGAAATTGCATTATAAAGTGCAAATAAATAATTATTTTAGTTTGGGTAATAGGAAGGCAAAGTGGTATAAAAAGCTTGTTTGGGAAATTTTTAAGCATTTGAAACACATTAACTGAACATGTTTACTCCTCTGGATGCAAAATGCATTTCTCTGATTTATGGACAAACAAGAGCAACAAGTTGAATGCAGGTTAGTGAGAATGACCTATTAATTTCCCCTTTATTACTATCTGGATTACAGCAATCACTTCAGATTTAAGCACTGAAGTTGATGACTTACAGCTTCCACACATCTAGAATGTTAACTGTCAAAATGTATTAATCCAGCAATGTAATGGGGTTATTAAAGGTTATACCTACTACCAACAAGAACAAAAATATTCAAACCCCTGACAAATTCTCATATTAATAAAATGCATTGAACTGTACTGTACTCACTGTAGTTGTCCCTCCATATACAGTACATTTTATTTTTGACATGTTGCTTTTATACGTATTCAACCTCGAAACCATTATATTTGGTAGAGTCACTTGTAATAAAAGCTTTAAGTCTTTGTATGTACCAGCTAAGCATAAAGTGTTAAAGTGATTTTGGCCTGCTCTACTGGTCAGCCTGCTCTACTGGTCAGCCTGCTCTACTGGTCAGCCTGCTATACTGGTCAGCCTGCTATACTGTTCAGCTTTGCTTCACATTGTTTCGGTTGTGTGGACAACATTTGTCTCATTGTAACGGACACCAGGCCAATCCAATTTTGCTTCGGCCTTGAGCTTGGGGTCATTTACTTGCTGAAAATATAAATATCCTGTCAAACTTTTTTAGTGTACTGAAATCTAATTTTATTTATCCCTCTATTAATTATTGTTCCTTCAATATTACAAGATGCATTTAACATAATGCTGCCTTCCCCACATTCTGGATAAAATGCTCTTTCTTGACCAGATGGCTCACTCTTATGTTTTCTGAAAATCTTCAGATGTGCTTTTCCATTTGGGACAGCTTTCTCCCTGCCATCCTCTCATGAATCAGTTTTTGAGCAGAGCTCTTCATGTAGTTGACTGGTTCGCCATTACTCAATTCCCAGGAATTCAATTTTAGCTAGGTTTCATTACATTAGAGAGGTTTCATTACATTTGAATTGGCAAACCAAATCTCTGTCAGTGCATGTCACAGTTTCCACAGGGAGTATAAATTCTACATATTGCCTGCCTCTTTAAATCGACAAAACTGTATCAGTTACAGCACATCAGTGATATTTCAGAAAAATAATAACTGCAAAAAAAATAAATGAGGTTATTATGTACTTAGTGAAATGAACAAATTGACTAAAGTTAGCATGAGTAGCGAAGGACAATTGACTTGAAAAAAATCAATGCAATGTTTTTGACACAAATGGATATTGGTCAGGAATGATATCCATTCTGAAATCTGAGTCTGACGGTCCAATAAAGCCATGAACTGATTAGCATGGTATGGCCTGCATGTATAGTGCTTACCTACCGTCTGAATGACCATAGGAGCCAAAGGCATTAGGGTTCTTTCTGGCTTATTGGATCTCTAACAAACTGGATTTTAATGTTCAAATTAACAAACATATCTTTGCTAAACAAAGAGATAAAAAGTAAATGGACTGGAGTTCCTGAGCGCATGCTAATATACATGACATGTATAAATAGTGCACAAAGCAAATTATATATGATATAAAAAAGCTAGGATGGCCCGTAAAACGGAAATGTATTTCATTTCCTTTTTTTATTAGAGTACACTGTTGAGTTCACTCCAATAGAGTGGTGGCTCATAAATGATACACCATCACCCCCTACTGTCCAAATCTGTCCACAACTTCCCCCCAAAAAGGTCAGGCACCACAGACTGAAATAAAATGTTTGAAATTATAAAACGTTTTGGTATTTCACTAAATCGGTAAGGCTTAAGAAGAATCTCCATTCACCAAATTAGGGGTGGTTGTCTAGTTACATTCTCTTTAAAGAAATAGCTGACGTGTCATTTTTTCTCTAGGAAAAGTTTATTTAAAGATAGGTAGGTTTGTTTAATTGAAAATATAATTTTTTGTCTATACAAACATGGTGTCTAAGTTAAGAGCTGGTTATGACCACAGAACGCTCCCTGCTCCTGAAATCCTGCTGTGAGAAATGTGAGTCGGGTAGCGACAATGCAGCCAATCCTGTTCTAGTAGGCTATCCTTTGCCAATCGCTTTTGGCGAGGGGGCCTTGGCTCCATTTGTGAATGATCATACTGCCCCAACATAGAAGCTAAAATGGCAGCTAGAGATTAAGTGCCAATTCTCCTGTTGCCCACAACAGCAGATCCTTCAAAACTGAGAAGAAAAGAGGTTTTGGAGAGTAACGCTCTTCATAAACGAGCTGGATAAAGCAAGGGTGAAAAAAAGATGGTGGCACATGCAAAATGCGAAGTTTAGCATCTCCCTACATTTTGTAAATTAGTAGCTATTTGAGTATTAGTTTACAGTCGGTTTGCTCAGTACAGGCTTGCGGATATTTCATACAGCTGACAATCTATAGAGTTATATCCCTATCTTTATTCATGAGCGCATTATTTCAATTTGAGAGCATTTCTCACAGATATTACATACAGATTTTGTAATTTCCCTCAAAACCTTGCTCTCACACTCAAATAGTCGCTGCTTGCATTTGGATTAGCTCTGCTTGTGCTCAAACGTTCTGCTTGGACTCAGATATGTTGTTGCTTGGATAGATTTCCTGCTCTCAACGTCAGCCTTTCTCCTCGTGATCAGGCTGCTTCATCGCGCTTGTTGATCTTTTTTTCTGTGCTCTCGGATTGTTTGTGTTACAATGCTATGAAAAAATCCCCAACCAACAGAATGCCAGGTGTAGGGTTGACCAGTGAAATGATCCTGCTTTCCTGCCTGGACTCTTCTGTTCAGTGAGACGGACAGAGAGAGGTGAGCTATGTGAAAAGGCAGAGCAGTACAATCCGTTGACCGCACAGCAGCTGACATGGATGTGAATGAGATGCGCATATGCAAACAGCGTTGTCATGGACCAATCACAAATCTCTACTGTGTGCTCCCCTTTGTTTTAAATTTAAAGAGTTTTATTTGACCATTCATTTTTATTATTCTCATGCACTTAAATTCAAGAGGTTTTTAGACAGTTGTTCATTCCTGTTTCTAAACTCTGAATTCAGACATCCACTTATTTAGACAACTCTGTACAATGAAACAAACACATGTAATGAGACTCAATGACTTCACAAATATGTTAATTTACGTATGACTTCATATAGCAACATTTAGCGACTTTTCGAGTAGGCTTTAGCTACTTTCCATTGAAAATAGTTGGCAACACTGAGTGAGTGGTTCGAGCCTGACTATGGGTTCTTTGACTTTCCCAAGACCTCCTGCATGAGGCAGCGCTAATTGGCATAGAGCTGCCCAGGATTTGGTTTAGATAAATCAGATTATCTATCTAGTGCAGTTGGTGTCTTAATACAAATACTGATTTAATTAATTGTTTAATTACATTTTCAAGTACTGTGTGCAGCCCATAAATACACCTGAACATGCTAATGTGGACACAGCTGTAGCCAACTGCCCCAGTTAGCTATTATAAGCATTGGGCTGCTAGACTCACTTCACTGTAGACTAGTGTACACATAGGTTTTTATGACGAATCTCAAATTATTAAGTAAACGCCTAATGTAGCCGTAAACAAATGTGTTGAATAGCCTGCCTTTACTGTACTAGCTAGCCACCTTACAGTACTTGTCTTTGTAACGCCCAGCCCAGGGGGGGGGCTGGTGTAATGGACTCCATTGTATTATTAGTTGTCCTGTTTATGTTTCGTTCCATTTTGTGTATTCTTTATCAGTTCAGTGCTATTGCATGGTGGTTATGTTGTGTCTTTTATTTTGTAGTAAGTCCCCTTGGTTTCAGCCACGCCTCTTCCTGGTCAGGGTTGCTGGGAAATGGAGTAGGAACTAAAATGAGGAGAAGGTTTTGGGCTGGGCGTTACAGTCTTTATCTACCGTTGATCTGGCACGTTTTAAACTCCCTTATGAAGGTCAATGTACTTGATCCAGCATCTTTTATTTCAGTTTTGCTTAATGCTTGTTCGGTCTTTCTGTTTTTTGGTACCATAAAATGCAAGGCCACATTTTGAGTTGCAATGTTCGTGACTCTATCGCTTGCTCTCTCTCTCTCTCTCTCTAGCTGGCTCTCTCTTCTTCACTTGTTCGCTCATTTTCCCATGTTATTCATACATGATGCAAACGCAACCTGTACAACAGCACATTCACTATAGAAGCTATAGGAAAATGTGAGCAGGATATTAACTGTGGGCTACTTTGTAAATGACTCGTATTGTCCACCAGTCATTATATCTAGAGTCCGAAATCTGAGGCGGCAATGTTTGGGGCCCTAGTTTGTCTTGATCAGTCAAAACGCTTTTTCATCCTCTGTTGTTTTCTGGTGACTGAGATTTCAAAATATGGGGCAGTAGTGGTAGCTTGAGGCCTAGTGGGGGGAAGCCTGTCAAGGGGCTGTCAGGACTCTGCCTTCTTGAGTTGTCTTCCCTCTCCTCTAATGCTTCTTCCCTCTCTTCGGGTTCCTGTGTGTGTGGGGGGCGGAGGGGGGGAGGTCTGGTCTGTTCTGTGTGTGTTTGTCCTCTTCTTTCTACAAGTGACCAGTTCCCTACACACCACGTCTCCAGCCGTGATTATCCCTTGCACCTGTTCCTCTGCCACACCTGGGTTGATTGGCTCTCTCCCTTTATTAGGGAGATGACAGTCAGCCAACTGCCAGATTATTGTACAGCCACACCCTGTGTACCAAAACCTGCCTGGACTGACTACCCGCTTCTGTGTGCCAAACCCTGCCTGGATTGACTACCCGATTCCGTGTGCAGAAACCAGCATGACCCCTAACCATTCTTTGCCTTCCGGACTTGGATTCGTCTATCCTGAGACTCCACCACACCATTTATCTTGCAATAAACTTCCATTGCTTTTACCTCTCTGCATTTGGTTCCTTACCTTGTCCTGTGCCTAGCCCTGACAGAGGCAGTTTCAGCTTCTAACCCAGCATGAGGGACGCAGGTGAAATGCCTGTCGTGGAATGATGCATTGCTCTGTAGTGTAGCAGCGTAGCAACCAAGTATGAGTTCAGTTCGGTGGAAATTAGTTGGGGACCAATATCTGTTGTGATGTTCTTTGCTAGACCCCAGCAGGAGAACATTTACTCCAGGAAGTCATAAATGACCCGGGAAGTGACAGAGCCCACTGCAATGACCTCTGGCCATTTGGTGTGCCGATCATAAACCACCACCAGGAAACGTTGGTGATTGGGAACCAGGTAAATCTCACCACAGATATCCAACCATGCATGCTCCCAGGGCTCAGCAAGTGGTTGCTTAGGTGCAGGAGCCTGGTAGCCAGTTTTGCCACTCACCGGGCAGGCTACACAATCCTTGACAAGAGCCTTAATTTCTCGATCAATGCCTGGCCACCACACCGGGTCTCGGCATCTCCATTTGAGCTTCACTATGCCCAAGTGGCCCTTGTGCCATTGACAAGACATGCGCACAAAGGGCACTTGGGACCAAACTGCAAAGCCTGTGTGCCACGCATGACTCATTCCAGCAAGAGAGCTCATCTTTGACTCAGGAGAATGCAGACAGTTCCTCAGGTACTTTATGGGGCCAGCCATTCCTGATAGTTGCATGGCTGGGAGAGGACCTGATCCTGTTCAGAAGCCTCTTTGAACTCCTGGAGAGACCGTGGCCTGAAGGGGTTCATGCAACATCTGGATGATTTCCTGTTCTGCAAGATCTGATCAGGTGGGATTTCTGTTCTATATCTGGAACAACACCGCCCCCACAGTCACAGCGGACGCATCTCAGGTGACAAGGGTAGCGCTGGCAATGTCAGAGTGAGTCAACACTGGAGACGATGTGAGCTGCAACTTTAGTAGGCGCACTGCCTCACTGCAGGCACGTGATCACACCCAGGGCTCGTCCTTTCCGGAGGAGCTGGTGCAGGTGTGCTGTGGTGGCTGAGTACTGAGGCAGGAACCTCAGGTAGAACCCAGTCATGCCAAGAAAGGAGAAACCGCCAGCTGACAACTGGAAACCAATAAGTCAATGCTTTGCACAGCAAAGACACCCTTATCACTGTTAAGCATGATATTGTGGTTAGCCAGAGCAGTAAACACCCTGTGGACGCGCCCGTCATGTGTGAAGATTGAAGGCCCATGAACCACAATGTCGATCAGGTAGATGGCCACCCCAGGGATGCCTGCGAGCACTGAGGTCATAATATTTTTAAAACAGCTTGGCGCAGAACTCAGTCCAAATAGTATCCTCTTGTAGCGAAAACGCCTGCATGCGTCACAAATGCTATGAGGTTCCTGCTGCTAGGGTGGAGGGGCAGCTGCCATAGGTCCAGTTTTGAGAACACGTTGGAGCCGTAGGGATGTGCGTTTCCCTGTTGTGGGGAGCGGATATTTGTCCAGGATAACCGCCTTGTTCACTGGACGCAAGTTCATATAAACGCGTAGAGCGCCCAACTTTTTCCTCGCCACCACTAGGTTGGAAATCCAAGGGGAAGGATCATCTGTTTCAATGATGTCCTGTTACAGAAGTCTTTTCAGATCAGTATCGACCTCCTCTCGAAGAGCCAGTAGATGTCGATGTAGTGGCTGAATGACTGGGGTGGGGTCAACTGTGAGGTCAATCATCGGCTGGTGGGTAAAAGCGTTGAGACAGCCCAGACCATCAAATAGAGCTGGCCATCAGTGTTGCCACGTTGAGGTGATGTGCAGAATTTCTGATCCACCAGTGTCCCAAGAGTGTGAAACCCAGAACTGTGAAAAGTGAAAAGATCTGAAAAACTGATTGTTTGTGTCCACATTCAGCAGTGATACACTGGCACCAGTATCTAACTGTGGGGAATACAATCAATCAATCAAATTTATTTCTATAGCACATTTTACAAACACAAAGTTACCAAAGTGCTGCACAGATGACAAACATACAAAGAAATTAATACTAAAATACAGTCATCAGAGAACCACACAACTCACGCAGAGTTAAAAGCCAAAGAATAAAAATGTGTCTTTAGACGAGACTTAAAACACTCAACTCTAGAGGCTGTTCCGACATGGAGGGGCAGAGCGTTCCAAAGTTTAGGTCCAACCACAGCAAAGGCCCTGTCCCCCCGAGTTTTAAGTCTTGTCTTGGGGACCGCAAGCTGGAGCTGGCCCTCTGACCTCAGTGACCACGCTGGCATATCAATTTGGATGAGGTCCGTGATATATGTTGGGGCCAGTTCATTTACAGCTTTAAAAACAAACAATAAAATCTTAAAACCAATCCTAAAACAAACTGAATTGGAGCTATATGAGTGCGATTTTTGGTTCCTGTTAAAAGAAGTGCTGCAGAATTTTGGACTAACTGTAAGCGTGAAAGTGCGTTTTGATTTATACCGATATAAAGTGCATTACAGTAGTCTAAACGAAATGAAATAAAAGCATGTGTAGCTTGTTCCAAACTGTTAAAAGACAGAAAAGGTTTAACTTTGGCTAAAAGGCAAAGATGATAAAAAACAGATTTCACAACTGCATTTACTTGTTTGACGTCATTTAAACAATCAAGTAGGGGTGTCGGGGCTTCCTTCATGGTTTTTGATTGGCATATAACTTTGACAATCATCAGCATAAAGATGATAGGAGATGCCATGCTTTTTAAAAACTAGAAGGAGGTATAGTGCAAAAAGAATAGGACCAAGAATTGATCCCTGGGGGACCCCACAGTTAAGAGGCGCAGTTGATGAGGTAGAGTCCCCTATTTTAACAAAGAAGCATCTCCCAAAAAGATATGACTTGAACCATTTTAGGGCAGTCCCCCCGACTCCCACAAAGTTTTCCAGATGAGATAAATGAATTGTGTGGTCAACTGTGTCAAAAGCAATAGTGAGTTGCTAAAAAGCACTAAAATGGCTGAACCACCAGAATCTGTCATTAAAAACAGGTCATTAAAAACCTTTAAAAGTGATATGAAAGGTTTTAAAACCTGACTGAAAAAGGTGCCATGTGCCTCCAGAAAAGACTGTAGCTGCATAAATACACATTTTTCCAAAATCTTTGATAGAAAAGGAAGCTTTGAAATAGGGTGATAATTTGAAACATTTGTGGAGTCAAGTACAACTTTCTTAATCAGTGTCTCAATCACTGCTTTTGTACAAAATGCAGGCACAACTCCAGAAGACAGGCTACTGTTTATCATTTTCTCAAAATGAGAGCCAATCGTTTCCCACACATTCTTAAAAAGGTGTGGAGGAACGGGGTCTGTAGGGGATGTAGAGGGTATAATTTGATTTTAAGGATTGATTTTAAGGTCCTCCTGCTTGTTTATAAAACTCTAAATGGCTCAGGACCAGCCTATTTCACAGACTCTCTAAAATCTTATGTTCCCCAAAGGGCACTCAGATCTTCCACAGCTAACCTACTAATGATACAAAATTCCACCCACAGAAAAATTGGAGATGCTGCATTTTTTAAGAATGTTCCAAAACTGTAGAACAGAATACCAAAAAATATCAAAGAAGCACCATTGATTGATATATTCAAAAAGCTGTTGAAAACATATATTTTCACTATAGCATTTAACTAAGTATATTTCTATTTGACTGCCTGCAAATGTGCTCTATGCTTTTTATACTTTAAATTTAACTATTTACATTTCTTTGTCTTTTACTGATGTAAATGTTTTATTGATGCAAATTTCTTCCACTTTATTAGACGTTTATTGATGTAAAGCACTTTGAGCTACAATCCTTGTATGAAAGGTGCTATATAAATAAAGGTTATTATTATTATTATTATTAATGATCTTTGTAAGAGATGGCAGTGAAACTGGCTCAAACTGACAAAAAATAGCTGAGCAGTGCATATTTAAAGAAAGTTTAAAAATGGGGGCAATATATTGGCTCTGATATTTGAAAGTTTACTGTTAAAAAAGTCTACAAATTTCTCGCAAGTATCAGGTGAAAATTCAATAGAGGTGGATTGTGGAGGGTTTAACAGAGACCCAATGGTTTTAAAAAGAACACGTGGATTGTTGGCATTGTGAGCACTATTGGTGGATTGTTGGCACTATTTCTGAAAGATATTGTTTGTTTAACTTTAACAATTTTTTGATAGTTTCTCCAGCTGTCCTGTCAAATCTGATAAGACACCTGCAGCACACACACATCACTTAGGTTGACTGTGCGTGATTTGAAAGCCCCTGGCCCTGAGCTCACATTGTGGATAAAAAAATTGAAGACTAAGAATGATGTTCTGCGTTCTGTGAATCTACAGGGGCAGAGCGACAGACATTTGCAAAGTGGTTTTGTTTCCCACAATTTCTACAGATTTGTCCCTACGCGGGGCAATACTGAGCTCTGGTAGCATGGGAACGGGACCCACAGTTTGTACATTGTTGCCATGGTTGTGAACATT
>JACXGM010000103.1:26015-71015 GCA_016801145.1 Umbra pygmaea
GGTCATTGAATTTTATGTTTTATTAAATATTTATCCCAAAAAACTAAAGAACGTATGTATATTTTGTTGTTTTTTATGTGTAAAAGCATGTAAACTATAATGAATAAGGCTTTTTATTACTTATTGTCAAGCCCCCAGGGCTCCTGGACCAGTGTGCAAAGTTTGGAGGCCATACAAACAAGTCAACATCAAAATGCTACACTCATTTCTAACTAGATTTCTATACGTTTTTAAAACCCAGCTAAATTCCATTTCCAAAAATGGTTGTTTTATGCAGGATGATGTCCTATGTTATTGAAAAAATGTGTTATTTTGTCATTTTGACTTCCTACTTCCTGTCTGTGATATTTTTAGTCAAAAAGAAAGACCATCGTCGGCTTTGAGGCACGATATCTCCGGCTGTGAGTAACACACAGAGATGTGCCACCACTCATTATTTGCGTCTAATTCTCCCCTTTCCAACGGTACCAGTTGCTAGCATGTACGATAATCGCGTTTGACGAGCGTCAATCGAATTTGCAGGGTTAATGCGAGCTGCACCGTTTCAGTCATGTATTTATTTTATCCTATATATGTAGCCGTCCCTTTTTTATTGTTTATTTATATATATATATATATATATATATATATTATTATATTTTCTTCTTTTTTAATTTGTTTAAACAGTGTTTCTACCCTTCATGTTGTGTTGTTGGAATGCAGGTTCACATAATCAAGGCTGTTGCAAAGGAGCCTCTGCCATGTTAAGGCAGTAGTGATGTTCAGGTGCACTGGAGCTCTACTAAAGTTTGCGTACTGTTTACCCATCTTTTTATATGCCACTACACCACTGATAAGGAGTTGATAGTTTACCCACCTTTTTATATACCACTACACCACTAATAAGAAGAAATTTAATGTTTACCCACCATTTTATTGACCACTACACCACTGATAAGGAATTGATAGTTTACCCACCATTTTATTTACCACTACACCACTGATAAAAAGGAGGTAATAGTTTACCTACCTATTTATTTCAGAGTTACCGTCATGTTAAATCCTCTCCATTTGTTAATTATTTGTATTGCTGTAGACTATTGGAGCTCAAATCATTTTGTATGAATTCATAGCTTATACCAGACTGATGCGCTCTCACTACCCACTTTCTGATGTCCTCTGATATTGCCTTTTCTTTTTGCAATGTGTTAGCAGTCACCTGTATTGGTAACACCAAACTGACCAAGTTTCTTATATCTATTTATCCCAAACTCTTTCCTAAATATCAGTCCATTTATGAAAATGTCATGGTGTTTAACATACGTTCAAGATGCACTCTATAGGCTGTAGCAATGTTGACTTACCTTATGTACAATAATTTGTAAACCAACAGAGCTGATTTGAAGATTCTGTACTGAGATTCAGTAGCTGGGAAATAATATTATAATAATAACTGCAAACAATGTATTAACTGTAGCATTAATTACCTCTTAAACTGCAGATACTGTAATACATGTTCTGAAACCATAATATGAAAAAGGTTTTGTGCATAATGTTAAAATAAAAACAATATGCGTTGTTAATTATAGAGTATGATTTACTGTAGTGTAATTTTGTAATTAAATATCAACCTACAATCTTTCTTTAATAGCTTACCCAGATTGGACCTCTTACTGGTTTTAAAAGTTCTGCAAGGTCGTGAAATGAAGTTGTATATTTTACATAACTTACTTTTAAATTACAAACTAGCATGGCAATTAACGAAGTAACAAAACAATATCTTCCTAACTAACACAGAAAAGGGACAAATTAACAGTGGCACACATTGTCCTTATGTGGTACTCATTTTCAGCAGTTTGTGTACAGTCATGATCAAATGTTTTTTTAGAATGACACAAATACACATTTTTACAGTCTGATGCCTCAGTGTAGATGATGGCAATTTCCATATACTCTAGAAAGTCTTGAAGCGTGATCAGATAAATTGCAAAGTCCCTCTTTGCCATGAAAATGAACTTAATCCCCAAAAAACATTTCCACCTCATTTCATCCCTGCTACAAAATGACCAACTGTCATCATATCAGTGATGGTCTCATTAACAAGGGGAGAGTGTTGACAAGGACAAGGCTGGTGATCACTCTGTCATGCTGATTGAGTTAGAATGACAGACTGGAAGCTTTAAAAGGAGGATGGTGCTTGAACTCATTGTTCTTCCTCTGTCAACCATGGTTACCTGCAAAGTTGCTTCAGCTGCAGGATCCGGGTACCACAATGCAGAGCTTGCTCAGGAATGGCAGCAGGCAGGTGTGAGTGCACGCACAGTGAGGTGAAGACTTTTGGAGGAAGACTTAGTGTCACGAAGGGCAGCAAAGAAGCAACTTTGCTCCAGGAGAAACATCAGAGACACAATGATTGTCTGCAGAAGGTACAGAGATTGGACTGCTGAGGACTGGGGTAAAGTCATTTTCCTTGATGAATCCCATTTCTGATGTTTGGGCCATCCGGAAAACACCTTGTCCGGAGAAGACTACGTAAGCACCACCATCAGTCCAGTGTCATGCCAAAAGTAAAGCATCATGAGACCATTCATGTGTGGGGTTGCTTCTCAGCCAATTGTTGCTTCTCACAATTTTGCCTAAGAACACAGCCATGAATAAAGAATGGTACCAACACATCCTCCAAGAGCAACTTCTCCCAACCACCCAAGAACAGTTTGATGATGACCAATGCCTTTTCCAGCATGATGGAGCACCTTTTCGTAACGCAAAAGTGATAACTAAGTGGCTCAGGGACCAAAACATCAACATTTTGGGTCCATGGCCAGGAAACTCCCCAGACCTTAATCCCATTTGAGAACTTGTGGTCAATCATCAAGAGACAGGTGGACAAACAAAAACCACAAATTCTGAATCACAACCACAAACTCCAAGCATTGATCATGCAAGAATGGGCTGCCAGCAGTCAGGATGTGGCTCAGAAGTTAATTGACAGCATGCCAGGGTGGATTGCAGCGGTCTTGAAAAATATTGACTCTTTGCATAAACTTAATGTAATTGTCAATAAGAGCCTTTGACACTATACCATAGTATCTACTGACAAAAAGATCTAAGAACACTGAAGCAGCAAACTTTGTGTAGACCAATGCTTGTTACATTCTCAAAACGTTTGACCACACTGTAGTGCCTCTGTCTGTCTGTCTGTCTGTCTGTCTGTCTGTCTGTCTGTCTGTCTGTCTGTCTGTCTGTCTGTCTGTCTGTCTGTCAGCGCAGGATATACAGGAAGAGAAAAAAATATAGAGTCAAACTCCTTTATTAGAAGGACGAGAGTGCTGGACTTGTAATTGTTTTCACAAACAAATATGCAGTCTCTGCATTTGTGCAAAACAGAGCATAGAGAAAAAACACAGATACAAACAGGTACAATCAATGGTGCCTCAGTGGAAGTCGCAGAGTTTTTAGGAAGGTGCGTGTGTATGGTCCTATGCTGAGGAGAAGGCAGTGACAAGGTCTTGTCCCTCCGGGGGTCTCGTTCGGGCACGAGCATGGGTCTCGCAGTACAGTTGGCCCTGAACAAAGAAGTAGCCCTTCTGTTTAAGGTTGATGTCACAGTCAGTGCACACGAAACAGCATGGGTGGCGGAACATGTCCCTCGCCTTCACAACTGTGCCGCTAAAGGAAGACAAGAGCGTTAGAAACTGAAGAATGGTGAAGCTTTCCTTTGACAATTATCTCAGCACTGTTTAGCCCTTTCACCCCTAACAAAAATGTAGGGAGACAAAGAAGGGAAAGTTGATCCTATATCTGGAAGGAAGCATCACCATAAGGTTTTGTAACGCAGAATGTAAAATGTATATATAAAATTTATATGTAAAATGTATATATAAAATTTATATGTAAAATGTATATATAAAATTTATATGTAAAATGTATATATAAAATGTATATGTAAAATGTATATATAAAATTTAAATGTAAAATGTATATATAAAATTTGAAGACGCTGTAGCTTAACTGTTGAACCCAAAAATACATTATAAGGTATACTGAGTATATATACTCTAAAGCCTCAAAGCATGGGTTAAACTATTTTTTCTTCATAGATTGCCAGTCCTTGGAACAATGTCTATGAACTTCAGATTGGTACATTTCTCTAGTCCATTCCCTCAGCCTTTTACAAAACAAGAGGGTGCTTTGTTATCCTTTCAACTGCTGGTTCACGCTTGAACCACCAATTTATTTTGGCTGAAGCTATTAGGTGTAAGTGCAGGTTATTTTCCCTTTCAAGATTGGAATCTGCTATCATTACAGTCCTTGCCAAATCCTCATCAGCCTGACCAGAAAATGATGATGTGCACAAACAAATATGCTCCAGAGTTGAAGAATGTAGATAAGTAAAAGGGCTGTGTTTTGTTTTAAAGGCACGGACATCTTGTTGTTGACAACAGCTTGTTGCTTTTCAACCAGAATGGGAATCCACCTAGAGTATGCAATTTACTAGAGGTGCCTTTTTCTTTTGTGCCACAGTATATATTTTCCAGTTGGATGTCAAAGCAAGACTTGTGGTTAAAAAAACAAACTCCTCAGCACTCAGCAAAGATACTGGTAAGTTGCTGAAGAAGTATCCTGTGTTTCCTTTCCTGAGGCAATCAAAATCTGCATACAGTAGGTTATGTCTGCATAGTATCACCCTGCTGTAGATTTCCTTACTGTCTTTCAACAAGTGTTGAATAAAATGGCTGTGAAACAATTTCAACATTTCTTTTGACCTTCTCTGAGCACCGTTGTCCTTTAAAGTACTCACACAATGCCATTCCCACACTTGTCACACACGGGCAGTTTCTGCAGGTTTCCTGTTGGAGGCGGTGGCTTGGTCATGGGCGCCCTTACTGTCCTCGTCACCATGGGGCGGGCTCCTGGACAACATATTGAACAGACTATAGGTACTCTATTCTCATTCAAGTTTAAGGGAACAATTAGGAATATAGAATAATGTACACACAATGATTTTAGTGTATTTATACACAAAAGTGGTTCCAATTTAGAAGATTAAAAACTAAACAGATATGACCGTATTGACAAGTTATATACAGTACTGGTTTTAGAAAACACAGGAATGTACATGTTTTGTTAGAACTTGATACCTACATTGATTAAGGTGTCATTAAATTGATCAGAAATGATAATGAAAACATTATTAATAATGGATGAGCTACAGGTTTCATCATTAGCTAATTGAATTAGGTACTTGAATTAATGAAAGCATGAAAATCCATGGATTTTCTAAAACCTAGACCAGTAGAGCACATCAAAATGTATTACATGGATGTTCTAAAACCTAGACCAGTAGAGCACATCAAAATGTATTACATGGATGTTCTAAAACCTAGACCAGTAGAACACATCAAAAGGTATTACATGGATGTTCTAAAACCTAGACTAGTAAAGCACATCAAAATGTATTACATGGATGTTCTAAAACCTAGACTAGTAGAGCACATCAAAATGTATTACATGGATGTTCTAAAACCTAGACCAGTAGAACACATCAAAATGTATTTCATGGTCCCTGGTTACTGACAGAATTCCAGCCCCCTCACCCAAACAAACAATTCAGTGAAATTCTTTGCATAATTTCTTTTTAGAGGAAACAATATTTGCTAAAATGTATAACCACAAATGTTATTCCGGGGGAGATACTTTGCTCCATTGCATGCAGATCTAGTACAGTTATAGAGTAGCAGTGATACATGAGAATATATGAAAGACAACCCTGTATTTGTCAGTACTGATTGTGTGCTTGCTTCATCAGAGCAGGGTCAGGAACGTCAGAGACAAAAAGCTTTCTCCGATCCACATCTGGCCAAGCTGTTCTGTTTATTATTATATTGCTGCTTGTCAGGAATAAGAATTATTCATGTTTCTTTTGCTGCAGCTATTCTGGAAATACTTCATTCTAAACATGTTTTCCCTAAGATAATGTTAAAAATGTCTGTTATTGCATTTTTGCAATATATTTATTTTAAAGGTGCTATTTGTAGAATTCAAATTGTTACAACGGAACTAGTTTCTCTTTCAAGTGACAAGCTTACAAAAGCTATGAAAAACTATTGATTCATATTTTTTAATCTGGAAAAATATAATGAATATTGGATCATGAGCCTACATTGGTTTGTTACACACAAAAGCACAGCTAAACAGCATACATGATATTAAAGACAGACTGGTGTGTGCCCATTGATAATCACAATAGAAACACAATTCGTCATGTCCTCATTGCAATTCCTGTTCAATGGCAAAATTGTACACAGTGAACATTAATTGTGATATAAGGTCATATAGGGACAGACATACGGTAATTCATATAGGGACAGACATGGTAATTATCCAGCTGAAGTACCAAAAGGAGCCACTAGAGGCAGTTTCCTGGTTATGGGTACTTATCTTCACAAAACAATTTGTATTAAAATTCTTCAATCTGTAGAGAGGTGTTGCTCCAACTAAACAGATTCACCCTTTACCTTAAGTGTTATCAAGTGAACATCTTACAGACATCCATGTATATCTTCAGATTATTTGCCTTTTCATTGTGAAAATCTTTTTGAGTTCAAAATGTATGTGACATTGCTAGCAGGATGTTAATTAATAGAGGACAACCATTTAAACACCAGACTGTCCTTGATATGTCTCATTAAAAAGAAACCCATAATGAATGCAGCTGTGAAGTTGACATGGTGGCATTGTGGCCTAGAATTCTCACTGATTGTTGTCATCAATGTGATACATGAATGAAACAGAAGCTAGTGGAGAACTGACCATCGCTGTCGACGAACTCCTGCAGGGCTTTAAAAGAACCTGATTGCCGAGGTTCCTGGGGTTCGTCTTGGTCTTTCAGCAGCATCCGGTACACATCAGACTCCTCAATGGAGCTTAACCTCTTGGTACTGCAGAGTTGGACACATAAACAAACATTTACGGTACTAAAACATCCTACATGCTAACATACACCTTTTCTCTAAGATCTGTGGCTGCTCTCGAAAAATGTTCTACCAAGACACCAGTGTGTTCAACAACACTATCATTTGAAGTTCAACATTGAGCCCTACCCATTTCCGGGCTTATGGAAAGGCCTTGAGTCATGAGGCTAAAATGATGCCTGCCAGCTGGGGTACTTTCACTGCATGGCCCTTAGGCTTTTAGTTATGGGCTGCATTAGGTCATTCAAGGCAGACGTTACAGAGACCAGACTTGGGTTCAACCACTATGTGAATACATCTTCACTGTTTACATCTAAGCTTTACTGAGCGTGCCTGGACAACTACAACAGTCTCAAAACCACCTTACGCTGTTCATCTGGCACGACGGGCCAGCTACAGTAAGTGCTCAAGATATTCCAATGATTTCAAACAGTATCACAACCATACTTAACATAGTCATCGGCAAACATCCATAAAAGGAAACAAAGTGAAGACAGTGGGCTAGAACAGTGAGGATGAATGGATGGGATAGAGAAGGACGGTTAGATATGACATGGGGGTAACAAGAACCAGTATGCAAGACAAACAATATCTATAAGAAGTGTCCCTTTGTAAACACAATTCTAAATGTAGATGTAGCCATCAGAAAGCCATTTGATCAAAGGTTAAGTGAAAAAGACAAAGTTTATTAATACCATACATGGATTGAATGTACTATTTTAAAATTATTTTATAATCTGTTATAATATACAGGTTAGCTTTAATCAAACCTATTTGGCATTATAGACTGCAATATTGATTAAGACATATATTATATCATGTTTATCAGCACTATATATTACTGGTTTAATAAGCCTTAGCAACCATATCCTACTGAGCCAATGTCAATTAAAAACTAAAATGTCTGAAATGTTAGTAATCCATGTACTGTAGGTACATTGTTTGTCTACATGTAAACAACATTGAATGAATGGTTTGATGCCTAGTGTGATAGTTCAAAGGTTCTTAGTGGATCATACAAACCCTCAAATGTTCTTAGTGGATCATACAAGCACTCAAAGGTTCTAGTTCTAGTCATTTTACAGTTGTTTCTGCCAGATCAAGAAGGAATATAATGCAGTACTGAGCTGCTGTACAAAACTCTACACTGTTCTCTGAAGGGACCCTTGGCTAACATGATTTATGCTATCTACCAGATAATAAAAAGAAATCTAAGTTAAGCCAGGAAACAGTTCATTTCTGTGTGCCTGGGTAATACACGTATCACGCTGACACTCCACTTTTCTGGTAGCCAGGCTAATCAGATCCACCTGACTTCCTAGGCCTGAGTGACAGGTTTTCAAGACTCTTCTGAATTCCAAAGTCAACATTAAATTTAAATAAATAAAAAAACATTTAATGTATCATACCATACAATGGGCATCAAGTCCATTGTATAAGCAGTGCTAAGCAGGGTCATCTATGCTCTGGATAAGGTCATCGCCTGTGCTAAATGACTAAATTGTCATTTTAGAATATGTAATTTTGCTTTAATTATGCAAATCTATCAAGAGAGGAAATGTGCTAGACTAGCAATCTTTACTGTTGCTGCTCATTCTTAGCAGAGTTTGCAAATAAAAATATTTGGCAGTTGACCCAGTTGGCAATAATGCATGTGGCTTCATAAACCTCCAGCTAGCCAACCTTGGGTCAAAACAGATGATGGAAGCTTAGCAATAAAAATGTAATTGTGAAAACAGACAGAGAAATCAAGAACACAGGCAGATTTATTTTGACTAGCCAACTTACTGTACATATACGGTGGGGCAAAAAAGTATTTAGTCAGCCAACAATTGTGCAAGTTCTCCCAATTATAAAGATGAGAGAGGCCTGTCATTTTCATCATACACTTCAAAAAATCCAGATAAATCACATGGTAGGACTTTTAATGAATTTATTGGTGAATTATGGTGAAAAATAAGTATTTGGTTAATAACAAAATTTAATCTCAATACTTTGTTATATACCCTTTGTTGGCAATGACAGAGGTCAAATGTTTTCTGTAAGTCTTCACAAGGTTTTCACACACTGTTGCTGGTATTTTGGCCCATTCCTCCATGATGTTTTGGGGCTGTTGCTGGGCATCACAGACTTTCAACTCCCTCCAAAGATTTTCTATGGGGTTGAGATCTGGTTACTGGCTAGGCCACTCCAGGACCTCTTCGCTTCTTTGCCCCGGCGGTGTATTTGGGCTCATTGTCATGCTGAAAGACCCAGCCATGTTTCATCTTCAATGCCCTTGCTGATGCAAGAAGGTTTTCACTCAAAAAATCTCACGATACATGGCTCCATTCATTCTTTCCTTTACACAGATCAGTTGTCCTGGTCCCTTTGCAGAAAAACAGACCCAAAGCATGATGTTTCCACCCCCATGCCTCACAGTAGGTATGGTGTTCTTTGGAAGCAACTCAGCATTCTTTCTCCTCCAAATACGACAAGTTGAGTTCTTACCAAAAAGTTATATTTTGGTTTCATCTGACCATATGACATTCTCCCAATCCTCTTCTGGATCATCCAAATGCTCTTTAGCAAACCTCAGACAGGCCTGGACATGTACTGTTTTAAGCAGGGGGACACGTCTGGCACTGCAGGATTTGAGTCCCTGGTGGCGTAGTGCGTTATTGATGGTAGCCTTTTTTACTTTGGTCCCAGCTCTCAGCAGGTCATTCACTATGTGATCTCGTGATCATTTTGACCCTACAGGTGAGATCTTGCGTGGAGCCCCGGATCGAGGGAGATTATCAGTGGTCTTTTATGTCTTCCATTTTCTTATAATTGCTCCCACAGTTGATTTCTTCACACCAAGATACTTACCTGTTGCAGATTCAGTCTTCCCAGCCTGGTGCAGGTCTACAATTTTGTTTCTGGTGTCCTTTGACAGCTCTTTGGTCTTGGCCATAGTGGAGTTTGGAGTGTGTTTTTTACATGCCTCTCTCATATTTTTAAGTGGGAGAACTTGCACGATTGGTGGCTGACTAAATACTTTTTTTTGCCTAACTGTAGATGTACTCCTGAAGTGTTCATCTTTAACCTGCTGATTATCTCTTAATATCTTGGTGAAAAATTTAACCTTAAATTGTCATGTATTTTACAGTTCTATGCAAAGGTTTGTATACCCCTGAAATAATTATGTTACATCTGAGTCTTTCTGTGAACAGAAGATAACCTGACCTCTTCTACTTTAGTGAAACCGGACACATTTCTGCAACATTTAATGCAATATTGTGATTTATTTGCAATCATTGTAGATACATAATAATAATACACAAAATTCAACATGACACTTTCAGGCCTCCTTTTGGCCTATTCTTCATTTCTTCTTAAAATATGATTACTAAGGCCCAGAAAAGTTGCCTGACTCGGTTAGGACTTCAATTGTTCAGGGGAAGTCAATTTGATTGTTTACGTAATACTCTGATGTAACTCTGTAACATATCTTCAAATCTGTCAGACTGTGATGTTTTTTCTGCTTAATTTCAACAAACAAAGCATCTAAAAAGATATCTGAGGACTATAAAATGAACATTATTGACTATTAATTTCAATAGTCAAAGAAATTGGCAAAAATGACAAAGCACTAGCGACTGAAAAATGTCTCACACAGACTTGTTCGAAAACCACAGGTCACTGCAAAGTTTATAAGTGATATTTCACAAATTGTACATGTATTCATGAAGTCATTGTTATGTCCAAAAAACATGACTGCTGATTAGAAGTTAGGGTAGGGTTTTCTAAGTTTCACTATTTTTGTAGTTACTGCGGTTAGCAGTATAGACTACTCAACAAAACTCAGCCTCTAAAGTATGCAAAAGGAAACCTTGTCAAGACAGAATTGTTTACAATGAATCTTCCTGTGAACAGAAGGTGACCTAACCCAGTGGTTCCCAAACCTCTCCTCGGGGACTCCCAGACAGGCCATGTTTTTGTTTTAACCCTGAAATGGCACACCTGATTCAATTAGTCAAAGGTGTAATGTGTAGTTGACTGATTTGACCAGCTGTGACATTTCAGGGTGAAAACAAAATATGGCCTGTCTGGAGGTCCCAGAGGAGAGGTTTGGGAACCACTGGGTTAGGTCACCTTCTGTTCACAGGAAGATTCATTGTAGCATAATTCTATTAACATTTTGCCCAAACTTTTGCATACAACTTCATCTATCATATCCATCCAGGACAGCCAAAAGTGCACTGGCCATAGCTTCTCTCTACATTCATCCTAGGTTTCTACCTGTCAAGGGAGTTTACCTGCTGATATTGCTTGGTTTTTCAGGTTTAGGCTGGCTTTTTGTTTCTTGTACAGTTGCAATAAAATTATTCAACCCCCACTGCAAATCAGGTTTCTTGACAAAATGTACAGACTATTAAAATCTTGGCATATTCCTCATGAGCAATGGCCTCCAGTTCAGAAATATTCCTGGGTTTAAGTTGCTGCAACCGCCTTCTTCAAATCCCACCAGAGATTTTCTACAGGGTTCCAGTCAGGTGACTGTGATGGCCACTGAAGCATCTTTAATGGATTTCTTCTGCAACCAATCCTTGGTAGAATTTGAGGTATGCTTGGGATCATTGTCCTGTTGGAAGGTCCAATGACACCCAAGCTTCAGCTTCCTCACAGATGGCATTATGTTTTCTCCTAGGATTTCCTGATACTTCAATGAAACCATCTTGCCTTTAACACTCTGCAGGTTTCCTGTGCCAGAGGATGCAAAGCAGCCCCAGAGCATCAACGAGCCACCACCATGCTTGACTCTGGGCAGAGTATTCTTTTCAGCATATGCTTCATTCTTCTTCGTCCAGAAATACCACTTGTCCATCGTGCTGAAAAGTTCTAATTTTGTTTAATCGCTCCACAGATCAGAATTCCAAAAGCACTCTGGCATCAATATATGATTTTGGAGCCAACTTTTCTTGTGCTTTTGGGTCCGTTGTTGTGTTCGTCTTGGAGTTCTGGCATGGAAACCTTCTGTGTTTTGTACGTGCCCTACTGATCTCACTGAAACCTCAGTGCCTGTTGCCACTAGGGCTGGGCACCGAACATCGATACTTTTATGGCACCAACCGAAATACTCCGATACTATTGAATATTGAAAAATTATTTATCTTTCAATGCCAAAAAATCTGGTTCCAAAAGTGTCTGTGAGCCAATAATCATGTAGCATAGTTGCGTGTAACGACATAGTCACTGGCGATTGACTGTCTAACGCAACTTAAAACATTTCATGTGAACGAGACACCACCCACCATGCAGAGGATTTCTGAAGATACTCACAGTTGTATACCGTTTATAAAGTTACTCTTTGACCAGGCAACATCTTTTTTTACCAACGTAACGGTAAGGTTACACGTTTTAGAAATACTTGACATAAGTTTAATTTCACTACTTAAACTAAACAGAGGTTTACTACTGCTGTTGTTGCGCTTACTTTGATCGCTAGTCAAAACTAAATTATTCTCCCCATAACATTGACTACTCTATGTATGTTAGCTTGTACTGCTAGTTGGTTGTTGTAGTTAGCTCTGTCTATTTCTCCCTTCACAATATCCTTTGCGCATGTCCACCCTGATGTTAGGTATGGGAAGACCATACAAGAAAGTGTCAATCCCTTCACACTGGCAGCAAGAGTGAACATTTTCTATGAATGATAAGATCAGTGCTACAGAGTAGTCACAGGAATTATTGTTAAATGTTTGCTAACGTTTTTGACAGTGGAGGCCCCATGGTAGAGGTGAGCAAGCTATCGATATAAAGGGAGTTCTTGTTTTTAAGGTAGTTTTCCCAATATAGCCTTTTTTAGCCTGTATAACCTTTTTTATTGTCAGTAAAAATAATGAAACCATTATATTGTTATGTATTGTGCTTTACTGATAAACAATGAAGGTGGAAAATAAAAGTTTTGGGTTTACTGTATTTTGGTGACGTTGAAGTATATTTTCAAAAATATGGTATCGAAAAAAGTATCGTTAAGGAACCGGTATCGAAACTGAGGTATTTTGAACGATGCCCAGCCCTAGTTGCCACCAAGTCCAATGGTGTCTCATTCAGTGCCTTTGCTAATTTTTTGTATCCTGTTCCTTCTTTGTGAATATCCATGATCTATCTTTTAACTTTTTGGAAATTCTTTTGTCTTAGCCATGATTCTAACATGCAGTCAATCCGTAATATACTACAGTATATACTATATACAGTGCCTTGCGAAAGTATTCGGCCCCCTTGAACTTTTCAACCTTTTGCCACATTTCAGGCTTCAAACATAAAGATATGAAACTGTAAGTTTTTGTGAAGAAGCAACAACAAGTGGGACACAATCATGAAGTGGAACAAAATTTATTGGATATTTAAAACTTTTTTAACAAATAAACAGACAAATTTAGCGTGCAAAATTATTCAGCCCCCTTAAGTTAATACTTTGCAGCGCCACCTTTTGCTGCGAATACAGCTGTAAGTCGCTTGGGGTATGTCTCTATCAGTTTTGCACATCGAGAGAGTGATATTTTTGCCCAATCATCCTTGCAAAACAGCTCAAGCTCAGTGAGGTTGGATGGAGAGCGTTTGTAAACAGCAGTTTTCAGTTCTTTCTACGGATTCTTGATTGGATTCAGCTCTGGACTTTGACTTGGCCATTTTAACACCTGGATATGTTTATTTGTGAACCATTCCATTGTAGATTTTGCTTTATGTTTTGGATCATTGTCTTGTTGGAAGACAAATCTCCGTCCCAGTCTCAGGTCTTTTGCAGACTCCATCAGGTTTTCTTCTAGAATTGTCCTGTATTTGGCTCCATTCATCTTCCCATCAATTTTAGCCATCTTCCCTGTCCCTGCTGAAGAGAAGCAGGGCCAAACCATGATGCTGCCACCACCATGTTTGACAGTGGGGATGGTGTGTTCAGGGTGATGAGCTGTGTTGCTTTTACGCCAAACATAACGTTTTGCATTGTTGCCAAAAATTTCCATTTTGGTTTCATCTGACCAGATCACCTTCTTCCACATGTTTGGTGTGTCTCCCAGGTGGCTTGTGGCAAACTTTAAACAACACTTTTAATGATATCTTTCAGAAATGGCTTTCTTCTTGCCACTCTTCCATAAAGGCCAGATTTGTGCAGTATACGACTGATTGTTGTCCTATGGACAGACTCGCCCACCTCAGCTGTAGACCTCTGCAGTTCATCCAGAGTGATCATGGGCCTCTTGGCTGCATCTCTGATCAGTCTTCTCCTTGTATGAGCTGAAAGTTTAGAGGGACGGCCGGGTCTTGGTAGATTTGCAGTGGTCGGATACTCCTTTCATTTCAATATTATCGCTTGCACAGTGCTCCTTGGGATTTTTAAAGCTTGGCAAATCTTTATGTATCCAAATCCGGCTTTAAACTTCACCACAACAGTATCTTGGACCTGCTTGGTGTGGTCCTTGTTCTTCATGATTCTCTCTGTGCTTTCAACGGACCTCTGAGACTATCACAGAGCAGGTGCATTTATACGGAGACTTGATTACACACAGGTGGATTCTATTTATCATCATTAGTCATTTAGGTCAACATTGGATCATTCAGAGATCCTCACTGAACTTCTGGAGAGAGTTTGCTGCACTGAAAGTAAAGGGGCTGAATAATTTAGCTCGTCCATTTGTCAGTTTTTTATTTGTTAAAAACGTTTGAAATATCCAATAAATTTCGTTCCACCTCATGATTGTGTCCCACTTGTTGTTGCTTCTTCACAAAAAATTACAGTTTTATATCTTTATGTTTGAATCCTGAAATGTGTCAAAAGGTCGAAATGTTCAAGGGGGCCGAATACTTTCGCAAGGCACTGTATATAGATATTCTTTTATCTGATAAATCACAGCTGGTTTGTAATAATATATTCACTTCTGGAAAAAATTAAGCGACAACTGCAAAAAAAGGTTTATGGTTTTTGATAGCTATTGATAGGTTTTTGGGTAATATGAACATTTTGGTTTAATTCCATAAACTACTGACAACATTTCTCTCAAATTCTAAATGAAAATATTGTTGTTCAGAGCCTTTATATGCAGAAAATGTCAACTGGTCAAAATAACACAATAGATGCAGTGTTGTCAGACCTCGAAAAATAAGTTCATATTTTTAAACAACACGTTACTAATGTGATAGATTTGGAAGAGTTCAGAAATCAATATTTGGTGGAATAAAAATAATTGTATAATAATAATAATTGGTTTTCATGCATCTTGGCATGCTCTCCACCAGTCTTTCACATTGATCCTGGCAAAACACTTCCTGCAGTTCAGCTGTGTTTGATGACTGGTGACCATCCATCTTCCTCTTAAATAATCAAGATATTTCAATCAATGTGGTTGATTTAAAAATGATTTTCAGTTGTCTCTTCGTATTTTCCAGAGCTGCAAGTGGGTATTTGAGCATATTTTATAAAATAAAATGATATATATAAAATAAACATGATACAATGACTGACCCAAATCCCAAATAGTCCATCGTTCCCCTTACCCCTCTGGTTTGTCCGGTACCAGACCCCTGATCTGACCGTGCATGGCATCCTGGATATTCCCAGATGAGTACAGACCTATTGGGGTGTTGTAGGCTGTGCTCACCACCTGCCGGTGGTCATCAATGTTAGCGGCGGCTATAAAAGGCTGGGCCTTCCGGTTGTGACCAGTACCAATGGGTTTGAACTCCTGAATAAAGAAATGGAAAATATGGCATGGAGGCTTTGGCGAATAGTGTATTCTTTGACATTTGGTAACTCAGTAATTACACACAAAACCATCTACAAGTGTGGGAGACTTGAACGTAAGTATAAGTAACAAAAATACAGACAGATAAATGCAAAACATGCAGTCTGTCTTTCTCTCTCATTCCTTCCTCTTTCTTCCCCTCACCTGCTGCTCAGCTTCAAGGTTGATTTTGAACGGATTGACCTTCCCGTCTACAGTGACTTGAGGCGACCACAGCCTAGTTTCTGGCCTGAGAACAAGAAACAGGTCATATTTAAAACATCCCTGACTACTGGTAAAGCAATTATGACCACAGATCAAACTATTTACATGACTGCTGGGCACAGCACACCGAGCTCTCATGAAGCCAGCTCAACTCCAGAAGATTTTGTTCTGTGTGTGTGTGTGTGTGTGTGTGTGTGTGTGTGTGTGTGTGTGTGTGTGTGGTTGTGTTTACGTCTGCGCGTGTGTTTGTAGAGTGTAACTCCTTTCCTGCCTTTTAACCTAGATGATATGAATCAAAGAACAGGAAGGTGAAAGCCCATTTATTAACAGTTCTGGACAGTCTACAAAATCATGTTATGAAGTATGACTGATACTTTGGGGATATTATGAATCCTTTCAAGTGATTTTATAAAAACCATGGAAATGGTTGACATGCTGCTGTATGTCGAATATAGGATGAAACCAATACAGTGACTGACTTTAATTTATTTCCAGTGCTTCTCCCGTACGTCCAGCATATTGGTGACAGATATCAAGGCAAGTATGTTCCCACCAGTACTATTTACACAAAAAAGTCTTGAAAATTAAAAAATCAGTTTGTGATGCAATTACTTAGTCACATTTATTTATTCACTTAGCTTTTTAGATCCCAAAAAAAAAACAGTTGGGTCTAACATCCGATATGCCCACTCTAGTCTTGGTACCCGCATTTTAGCAGGTATTTTAAATATACCCTGAAAAGGCTAGTCAACAAGATGAGATGCTTATGGATAAAATATATATATTTATATATATTTCTTTTTTATTTTATTCATCAAACACCAGCTGTGCACTAAAGATAAAAACTGTGAATTATGTTTCAACAGATAATTTTTGCATTAGTGTTTCCCCTGACCTCTGGACAGTAAGTAAAAGCTGGTAGTTGGCCTCTTTGATTTTGTTCTGAGCATCACAGTGCATCATGTTCTCTGCTGGGACACCCTCGATGGCTAGGAGGACATCACCTGGGCACAGGTTGGCCATCGAAGCCTTACTGCCTGGAGTGATCTGCTCAAAAGAGAGAGAACGGCGATACAAGAGAATTGCTTGTTATTATTTAGATCAGTCACAGCTCATCAAAATAATGGTTGCTATTGTTTGGGTGTAGATCTTATAGTTATCTTTTTAATAAATTACAAACGTGAAAACCTGGCTTTCAAAGACTTTAGAGAGGCAGGGCAGGATGGATATATGATGTAGAAATTAAGGTCTAGAGTAATGGTCCTTTGAATAGGAGGATGACCATGGCAGCTTTCCAATCTATTCTACTGAAAATTATAATTCACTTGATTTCAAATGTGTTCAAACAAATGGCCATTTACTAACCTTAGTAATTTGTATATTAGCTAGATGAATTACGGTGAAATTTTCTATTAATCAGAAGATGAGAATCTGGGACCCCAGTGAAACAAATGGACTGGAACTCTGTCAAGATGTATTTTCATACCAAGCCATTATACAGCTAGCTAGCTAGCAATAGCTAAGCAGGTCAAAGGCTTTACTTGCCAGTAATTTCAATCAAATAATGATGATACTTAGAAAAAAACTATATGCAAAAATACATCTGGGAAATGTCGTAACATTTGATGAAGTATTAAGAAACACAAAGATATTTATGTATAGAGAGACACACACACATACCCAGAGAGACAGAAAGTGTTAAGCACAAGATTTATTATGGTTTATTGAGTTGTGTAATGAGAAAGAACAGTAAGGGACAGGTATTTTCTGCTGTGGGGTATCCTTACCTCACCACACGTTTGCTATTAATCTTTCTGTCTCGCATTCTCATCTCAGGCACTTCAAAAGATCTTCTGTCCCCAGTTACATGGTTGACATGAGGTCAGAAGTTTGACAGTTCAATTCCCAACTGTGCCAAGTTTCATTGTGTCCTTGAGCAAGGCACCTTACCCTGACTTGCTCCAGGGTTGTCCCCTATATTCCCTATAGTTTACTTTGGATAAGTTAATCTGCTAAATGGCTCAAATGTAAAGAAATGTATATGGATGTAATATACAGTACAGTGAGCTCCAAAATTAATGTCACCCCTGACTGGCAATGCACAAACAATACTGTAAAAAAATATAAAGAATACAATTATATAGAAAAAACTTAAAACACCAACATGTAAGAAATACTGTACTTTATTAATGTGTCAATGGATCCAACCAACATAATTTATTGTTAATTAATAAATAAATAAAGCTTTCCTCGAAATTAAGGTTTTACAATCAATGGCACCCTTAAGATTATTGTAAATAACATCTACCAAAAGTAAACCAGGAATTAAATTCCAATTATTAAAGTCCTTATTTAAGTCCATCAAAGTCCTAAGGAACTATATTGAGCAATTAGTCACTTCCTGTTCCACTAGGGTGTACTAATGAGGTAACATGCATGCAATACCCCTTCGTCATCCCACACCATGACGAAAACAAAAAAAACATGCAGTTCAAAAGAGACAGATGGTCATAGACCTTCATAAATCTGGTAATTGCTACAAGAAGATCCACAAACATTTGAATATACCACTGAGCACTGTCTGGGAAATTATAAATTTTTTTAAAAGATATGAAACAGTTGAAAACCTAGAGTGAGTAGAGGATGCAAATGCACTTTGCACCGCAGTATAGGGAGTCAGATGGTGAGAGAAGCAACCACATCCCAAAAAAATCACAGAAAGAATTGCAGGCCTTGGTGGTGTCTCGGGGTCACCAGGTTTCAAAAAGCACCTCGACAACCACAGCCTCTTTGGAAGGGTGACCAAAAGAAAGCCCCTTCGGACCTCAATTCAGAGACACAAGCGTTTGCGAGTTTGCAAAACATCTTTTCAATTATGACTGGAAGATGGTGCTTTGGTCAGATTAGACAAAAATGGAACGTTTTGGTCAGATACAGCATCGGCATGTTTGGTGTTGAAACAGAGATGCATACAAGGAGAGGCTCCTCATACCCATAGTGAAATATGGTGGTGGGTCAGAGATTTTTTGGGGCTGTTTTAATTCCAGAAGTCCAGGGGCATTGGTCAAGATTGTTGGGATAATGAATTCCATCCAGTATCAGGCAATTTTGGCTGACAATCTGGTTGCCTCTGTCAGAAAGCTGGGACTTGGCCGTAGGTGGACTTTCCAACAAAACATACCTCAAGATCCATACAGAAAATGCCTACGTGACAACAAAATCAACATTCTGCCATGACCATCTCAGTCACCGACCCTCAATCCAATCAAACACTTGTGGGCTGAGTTGAAGAGGGCAGTTGATAAGCGCAGACCCAAGAATGTGAAGGATCTTGAAAGGATCTGCATAGAGGAATGATCCAAAATGGATTCCTTAACTTTTTCAAACATTACAGAAAGACTCCATGCTATTATTCTTGCCAGAGGTGGTTGCACTAAGTACTGAATAAGGAGTGCCAATAATTATGGAACCTTGATTTTGGTGAAATTTATTTTGTGTTAAATAATTTTATGAGTTTGGTTCTATTGCAACAGTAATAACGTTCAGTGATTTTCACATGTTAGTATTTTGAGTTTATCGCTATATTTACATTGTTGATGCTTTTAAAGTATAATTTGTGCATTTCCAGTCAGGGGTTTTGCATTGCATTGCCAGTCAGTTTTGGAGCGCACTGTAGTTATAGGTATTTTATTACCAAATAATTACCTGGCTGTGTAATACTACTAGTTGAAACAATGGTTTTGGGAATGCTGGATATGTTATATGTTGGCCCACTTAAAGTAAACTTTAAACTCTACTGGACTTAGGTCTGTAGAACCCTTAATATATTCATCTGCATAATTCCATTAAACAATTTCATTGCTGACACATGTTGTCACTATAATTGCAAATATGTTGGCAGGGATATTCATGAAGTTAGCATATGTTGTGACAACCCAACTTTGTTGATAGGGTTTCCATAATTTGGTACACAGCACCCACAACTATACTTGTTGTATAATGTTCAAACATACGACCAAAGCTTGACCAAAACTCAAATATCGAATAGGCCTCTGTTACATTGCTGTGGGTTCAGTAGCGTAACTATCGGTAAGCAGGGTATGCGGTTGCTTATGGGCCCAGACCAATTAGGCAGTAAAGGCCCCGGTGTTGGCTCGTTATGACGCTGTGTGGGTTCGAAGTTTGTTTGACAGTGTCCTGGCTTTCATTGTACAATATGAAAACCTCTGTCTGTTTATGCTATCATTTGCACTGTCTGGTATGTAGGCTTGTGTAAACTGGTTCTTCCCCGTTCTCTTTGTAAGGACAAAGTAAATGTGTTTTATCTAGCTGACTTACAGTAACCAGAAAGGAAAAAAGATGCTAACATGGAAACAATGATCATGTTTTATAACTTGTACCAAGTAAGACAAAGAAGGTACCTGTATAAATATACTGTACCTCTGCGATAGCCTGTCATTTTAAACACTCACTAATTTCTTTCTCCATCCTCTTACAAACAGATACATTTTCTTCTCTGGTGAAAGACTCAATTTAGAATTTCAGGCTCTAGAAGCAACTTGAACTTTAAGCGAACATTATAGCTCTGACAGGGGAGATGTTACACTGAATCTTGTGTTTGGGTCATAAACCTCTAAATAAGCCTGGATGAGAAACCATAGGAGTGGTGGGAACATGAGAGTTCTCAACTCTGGAATATTCCTAGACAACTGAAGGGAATCTCCCAAATTAGCACTGGCCCCCAAGGTCTCTTGCAAGAAATGGTTGTGTTCAAAAAGGGAGAAAAACAACCAAATTGGGGAGGTAGAAACAAAAGTTGTCTAATATGAAACCCTTGTTTGACTTTCTGTAAGCATCAGTTCTAACGTTGCCCAAGACCAGATATTAACTGCAAGTTAGGTTTTTAGGTCAAGTCCAGGGATGGGAATCATTTAAACATCACCCCACATCCGTTCTGAGTTCCCATGTTTGCTGGACAATAATAGACATCGTTTATTTCTGTTTAGTTTTTCACTTCCAGTTGGAAACCAAAGCAAAGCAATCAAGGTTTCCAAGGAAGTGGGTGGCTGATAAACCAGGCCTGGGAAGACACAGTGGAGACACGGCTGATGAGGATCTTCATGTACTGTGAGAGAGGAATGCACCAGCGGCCTTGGCTCTTATTATAACTGAACAGCCTTGAGGTTGATACATGTGATAAGCCAAGTTTGTGGATATTACTTTTTAATTCCAAATTCTTTGTTCATCCTGTATCGCAGAAATTCCATATCTGCAAACCTAACCCTAATCAAACCTCTGTCCCTAAATTTAATATTTTAATAACCTAAACTTCATGCATTAAGTAACCCCTAATGCCTAACCTTAAAAAAACGTTTTGCCTACACCTAACAATACCCCCCTTTTATTTGTTTATTATTTAGTAATAGTAATTATAAATACTTTAATCTGTCAATTATATGCACATCTTCTTAATTTTAAGGCCTTGATTCATTGCTACAACTGCCCACAGACTTGCAACAGTCGATGTTGAGATATGCGTCTTGTCGTCTAAACTAGAACACTTATGCACCAGAAGGAATTCTGTCTTTGGCCTTTCATTCAACTCACAGGCAACCGAGCTGCAAAAAGGAGTCGCTAGAGCACAAATAATCGCCAGTGGAAATTGGCGGCCAAAACCTTGTGGGGACCGATTTGTCAGGTGTTATAATCCTTGTGAAAATAAACATATCCAAGCCCCTCCCTTCTGCCCCCCACCTATCGAACTTGTTCAGAGAGGTTGTAGGTCTGCTAAGACAACAGGTGTGGTGGTACCCAGGGGCCAGTGATTATAAGACCCCCCCCGGCTCTCTTTCAGCCGCAAGCCCTGGAGCCAGACCTAAACTTAGACACACAATGGGATAAGTGAAACTCCTTACATACCTACTGATGATGGCTACATACACTGAGGTACATGGAGAACCTATTGTTTCTCACACACTCACAAACATATATGCAAATCCTCATACATTTGTTATTTGAGCTAAATGGAGGGCATTCTCTGAATAAGTCTATCAAAATCGACTCGACAGACTTGACTCTGGTCACAAGCGTTAATCACTGACCACATTCTCCGTTGATTCAGCTGCTTTGTGTGCACGCGCGTGCGCACGTTTGTACCAGTGGATATCTGGAGCTATTTCAAACTAAGCTGGAGATATTTGATGGCACAGACGGGTGTGTGTCTATATCCCTGCAGCCTCTATGGTAAGACCCCTGCTGTACCATGGTCCAACACATACAACCCAAGGCAAACCTCCACAGTCCAACAATCTGGGATGTTCTGGAAAACGCTCAACATACATCCCAAATGTCCCTGTTCCCTGTAGTGGGAAACCTGATCTCGGCAGGGACGTGTAAGGCTACATTATTTTACATAAATCTAAGACCCAGAATTTTCATGATATGTTACTTTCCATAGGGTTACTTTATAAAACCCCACCAAACTTATCAAGTGTTATGAATAACACAAATCACTACACGACCCGTCTGGTTTAACACATTGAGCTCTGCCTTGCTAAGACAAGAGGGTTAAAGGAAGTTGAGCTCAGTCTTCTAGGGATAAGGGTTCGAAAAAACTACCGGAGAAAGAAAAAAAAGAAGCGACGCAAACAACACTTTACACACTGTCGAATACATCTGACTGTGAACCCTGAAGGTGCAGTCAGACACACATTTACAGTACCACTCCCCTCTCATACACACCCACAAAGGGCAGCAGGCCCACTGAAAGAAACAACACAATGACAATCCTTTTCTCCTTTTTGGCCTTTCCGGTCGTATCCATAACTAGATGCTTGTACGGTTACTATCAATATTATTAAAATTAACATCATTATTATTGCCGTTATTCTTCTCATTTAGATCATCACGATGATAATATACATTTTTACCATCATTATGATCATCGTTAACCTTATGGTCACTGCTATGATTATCAGGATCTTACCCTGGAGATAGTGAGGGGCTGGTTAAAGTCTTTGCCTCCGGTCAGTCGGAAACCCCATGGGGGTGGTCCATTTAGGACAACATCCAGTGGCATGTCCCCGTTGTCCCCGATTCTCTGCTTGTGCAGCTGAAAGTACACTCGTGTGTGTGTGTGTGTTTGTGTGTGTGTGTAACCTAAACACAGTAGGACTGTCAGGAGCAGTGCAGCAGGACGACTGACTCAAGGACTCTTTTAAACAAGAGGGGAAACCCCGCCCCCTGAGGTCCTCCTCCTGTACAGATGCTGCTCCATAGAAATAGAATGGATAGAAAGGCTATTGAACTGCTTGGCATGGTTATTCGATTAGTATACAACAAAATGGCGATTGTTGTCAGTTGTCACAGTGACAACACCAAAATTGGTGTAATGCGGAAGTAGGCCGCTAGATCTTTGCACTGGAATGGTACAAAAATGGCTGCCACTCTGACCATTCTGCTACATTGATTTGAATTGGAATGGCCTTTCTATCCATTCCATTTCTATGTGCTGCTCTCCCTCTCTCCCCAGCACTCTTTCTCTGATGGACAGCCACACTTTCTCTAGTTTTCCTCTACTTGTGTTTCTGCTTCTGGCACTCTCTTAATCTAAACAGCTCCTTCCGTCCCAATCTTGCCACCTCCATCTCAGACATACAGTAGTAACTGGTTTGCAGCTTGTGAACAGAGACCCGTTGCGCTTCGACTCATCCGACTCAAGTAGCTTCAACAGACAGCCCCTTAGAAAGCTCCAGAGGAAGAGTGGAGGGGGGCCAGTGTCTGTGAGTGTGCGACCCACGAGAATCTCCTCGTCCCTGGGTTGCCTCTTTAGCCCCCCCAACTCCACACTCTGGCTCTAGGGCCAGCTGCTCCTGTCCTTATTTGGTCTGCAGGGAAAGCTCTGTGCTCTGGCACTGGATGTCCCCCAGACGCAGCAGCATTCCAGGCCCTATTGATCTGCAGCGAGCCTAGAGCTAGGGCTTCTCCTTTTCTCTTTCAATATACCATATCTCTTTGTGTTATCTGTAGTTAATGTCAGTTACGTTCTGAACATTGAACATTCTCTTTCAGTCTTCTTCCTCTCTTCCCAGACAGTCGCTCTGAAATACAGTCCCTTGCAGAAGTATTCACACCCCCCTGGACATTTCCACATTTTGTAGTGTAACAAACTGGAATAAATAGGATTGTATTTAGATTTTTACCATTTGTTTTACACAACATACTGAACACTTTTAAGGTAAAATATACTTTTGATTGTGACACAAAAATAAAAATAATAAAAATACATTTGTTGGTTACATGAAACTCGTAAATAAGCTCTGGTGCAACAAAATGCCCTCAGAAATCACATATTTAGGTGAATGTAGTCTACTTGTGTGCAATGAAAGTAGCAGCCAAAGGGCAGATAATTCTGAAGGAGCAGAAGAGATCTGCAGCTGCAATGAATCGCCATGTGGTACTACTAACCAAAAATGTCAAACCCGTCACATTCAACCCAATCAAATTTTGTATTATAATATACCTAATGATGATTGAGATTTCATGCATGAGGTGGGAAAATGTATTTTCTCAAAGGTCTAACTAATCCATTTTCTCACAAAATCATCCAAAATGTAATTATTTAGCAGGGGAACAGGTCAGGATTAAGGGCAAGATGGATGGTGCCAAATGCATGGGAATTCTAGAGGGAAACCTGTTTCTAGCGCAGAGGTTAACTTTCCAGCAGGATAATGACCCTAAACACACAGCCAAGTAATGTCCCAATCAAAGTCCAGACCTTAATCCGCTTCAGCTCGAGCAATTTGCCAGGAAGAACGGCATAAAATGGCATGATTCAGATGTGCAAAGCTAATAGAGACTTACCCCAAAATACCTCACAGCTGTTATTGCAGACAAAGGTGGTTCTACCACAGTATTGACTCAGTGGGTGAGTTTTTTTCTTTAAAATTAAAATTTTGTAGCACAATCAAAAATATTTTGCACCTTCAATGTTTGGCATGTTATATGTGGAAATGTCCAAGGGGTTTGAATATTTATACAAGGCTTGCTACATGCAGTGTTAATCGAAGAAAGTTAGAGATGTTTGCATTGTCAGGCCTCGGTCTGCATAATGTTGGTTTCCAGAATGTCAATACCAAAGAGGAACGCCAATCAAAACAAATGGAATTATTTTCTTCTCCCGAAGGAGCCTAATTTCGATATATTGAAAAAGTTTATTCTCCCTTCTGAGTCAATCTTCTAAAATGGCTTGCATACTTGTTTCAAGATGTACTCGTCTGGGTTTGTTTGTTACCGCGGACACCGGTTGAGAGCAGGAGATTTGTACTGGAATAAGGGAATGTCAGGGAATTATCTATTTTCAGCAATGCAGTACAATAGTTTGTAGGGCAGAGAATGAATGTGGAATGGTAATAGAATATGCAAGTATAGTTATAAGAAATGTTTTCCTCAAACCTGTGATGAAAAGTCAAAGAAATATTTGAAGCATGTGAAGAGTAAAAGGCAACATGAACATATACATCATCAGGCATAATTTATTAGTAATAAAGTATCCCAAAAATCATAACACCAAAGGCCAGTAGAGATAGAAGGTACAAACCCTTGTGTATTAAGAACATCTTTGCAATTTATCCACTTGAAGTTTGGAAAATCTATAAATGTGAAGTTCTGAGCCCCTTTTCTGAATGTATTGAAAATACTGAAATTGCAACTGGGAACTGGCAAAGGCAGACCTGAAACATTTAAAACATTTTAAATAATTGTTCATTAAGACGTTCTGGGTAAAGAATATTCCCTCATACGCAATTCCACTGAAGTTATCCCTGTAATACAAAGATGACACTTAACTAGGAAATGTTCTCTGTAACCCCCAAAGTTAACAACCAAATTGTGTTTAGTTCTTGCATTAATGTTTTAGTTTTGAACAGGAATATAATGTTACGTCTGTTTGAAGGATGTGGTGTGGGACAAGTTGTTATACTGCTGGAAGAGATTGCTATGCGGTACAAGAAAACCTGCACTGTAAGTGAAGTCCAAAAGAAGGGTAAGCCAAACAGATGGTGGGTGAGAAACAAAAAGTTTATAAAGAAGTGAATGTCATCAATTTACAGCTCCATAGAAAAGACGTACAAAAAACAACAGACACACAGTGCTTTCTTATACATGTCAGTGTCGAGTTCATTTCAGACCGTGACAGGATACATTCGTAATGGAACATACATTTTCATTGAACACTAGTCCCTCCCTGTTTTTCAAACATGTATTCTGTTTGGTACCGAATGAACAAGACCCAGAAGGGTGAATGAAAATGCAAGAAAAAGTAATAGTACAAAAGAAAAACAAAACATAATTACATATTAAGGTGCTTTAGCGGTTGTTCTGCGGTGAGTGTCCTTCTTATGTGAATACATACCCATTCACGCACAAAAAAGGCGACAATTAAACATCATAAATCATATTCATTGAACACAAAAAGCCAGGAATGACTACAAAATTGCAGTGAGTTTCATTCATTCCAGCAAGTACAACATTTATGTTCAGAATTATAAATTGCTGAATTTAATCCAGGTAATTGTAAATTCAATAAACTTAATTTAACCTGCATCTCTGTTTATATTAATTTAGCGTGAAGTACAGCATGACCTTCATACACAGATAATGAACGTAGCGACATCATTAGCCTTGCATTTTCTCATACAGTATTCAACCACAACAAGAAAGTCTCTTCATATAATAATGTCTAAAAATGTTGGTTTCTTTATAGAGTTTTGCAGCAAATTAAGTGAATGTCAAGACTCTGTTGAAAACAGATGTAGGCTACCGTTTCTGTAAATTAAACAGAACATTTTGCTGTGGTTGAGATTTGACATTCACATGACATCTTACCATTTTTCAAAACATTTTCCCAATTATAAATATCTTTACATACAAAAAGTGGGCAAACATGTCGCCTTTGCAAAAGTTTTTCAACGGTAGCCAAGCCCTTTTGACAACACTATTAAGCTCTGACAAAAAATCTCTACTTTACTGAGAGAAACGTCAAATTAGTTAATGGAAAAACATGCCAAGACCATTTATCTTGAATATAAAATGAATAAAATCAAACATTTTTCCCAATCAAAGGTGGAACAAACTGTCATAGAGGTTCAGAGATGTTAGGCAAATATTCTCACAAATCTTTCATATATAGGAGAGTTTGATTGTAGGCAAAATTCTGAATCGTTCTGTTGTGAATGCCAGGCTCTGTAAATATCAATGCATATACATGTACCACCAAACATGCGCACTAGTTCAATATTTTGGTATACACCAATACTTTGTTGGTTGAATGTAACACAGCAGAAACCTGGGTAAAAGGTGGAAAACATTTCTCTTGGTGTAAACCTTCCTCACATCTAATTCATTCTGGATTAAAGCATTTGCCAAATGAAAATAATTGACCTAAAGTGCTTTAAGAAAGCTAAGCACCTTTGATTTTTTTATTACATATTTGGAAATATTTTTTGAATATTTATTTCAACACCACTGACAGATAGGGTCACACTTTTACCAATAACACTGAGAAAATACACATTGCAATATTAATATGCTTCACAATTAAAAATAAAAACAGTGCTCCCTGTACCTACAGTATATCATCCCATCAAATGTTTAAAATGTAGAATTCATTGTACGTTACATAGAAATCTACAACTTCTGGTTTGATTTTAATCGGTGAAATCAATCATTCCCATTTCTGACTAACTTCTGTTGTTTAGAGATTAATCTTGCATAATTTAGTCAGTTATGACACTTTTTTATGTTCACTGTTTTTGTTCTTATGCTACAGCACAGTATATGCTAGGCTTGCTTTAACAGCACAAAAAAGATAGTCAGAGCATGATTGGGCAATGGCACTACCTTCACCCAATTGTGATTCCAACAAATAATCATTGATGACCAACAAAAACAAAAAACCGAGAACAACACATTAATATTTATGATATTTGAACCATTGCTGGGAGTGTGTAAATAATACAGACTCTGCCACAGGGACATTTCTTACTGACAATCTGCCAATCTGTTTAACACCGGCCATACCGAATCATGCCAGAGGACACTCAACAAGGGTTGAGAACTCCCAGCATCAACTGTCAAAATAAGTTGGTGCCTGTGCAAGCTGCAGCCTACGGTGCACCTGTACCGTGCTGCAGCATGGATTTGATTCCAGCAATAGCCTGGAAAAAATATTTTCTAACCCACTCTACCAATATAGGAACAACATTTTGCTGGCTACTGCAGTTTTTCTAGGCTACAGCAGTACTATGCATTCAAACCCATGCTGCAGCAGTACACGTATATATATAAAAAATCTAAAAGCTAACAAAAAAATGACTGCAGAAACCTAGCATAGGAAATCTATAGGAAATCTGTAAAAATCCTGTAAAAATCCTTACCTTTTGCCACATTACACCCTTAAAATTAATAAAAATGAAATCTAACTTTTGCTACAGTAGCTGTATTTACACATTATAACCCTTAACATCAATGTGAAAATAACATTTACAAAAATTCAGAACAATTATTAAAATGTAATTAGTGAAATACCTGGTTTGGACAAGTGATCAGCCCCTTAGAGTAACCATAATAAACTTGCTCAGGTCCAACCAGTCACTTCCCAGATCACACACCATGCTAAATACCCCCCATCTGACATCAATTGTAGTGGTTTTGATTACCTCATAAGAATTCCATGAAGAGTTCCATGAGGAGCCCATTACTAGTAGTGCATGGCAACACAAAATATACACCATGGTTGGAAAGGTGCTATCAAAATGAACCCGGGACAAAGTCAAGGAAAGGCACAAGCTAGGTGAAGGATACAAAAATATTTCAAAGGCTTTAACTATCCCTCTGAGTACCGTTCCAAGCGTTATTAAGACATGGAAAGCGTATGGCACCATCAACAAACACCTTGCCAAGATCAGGCCGTCCCTCTAAACTGGATAACTAAGCCAGGAGGACATTGATCAGGGAAGCTACCAAGAGGCCAATGGAAACTTTTAACGACTTCCTAAGTCCTTATGCCTGAGCTTGGTCGTCTGTGCATGTGACAACAATCTCACAAGCTTTACAGCAAGCTGGCCTGTATGGCAGGATGACAAGAACAAAGCCTCTTCTGAAAATGAATAGGCAAATATTCCCCAATCTAGGTGTGCAAAGCTAAGAGACTGATGGCTGTAATTAAAGCACAAGGTGGCTCTACAAAATCATGGGACTGATCAATTTTCCAACTCTGTTATTCTGGTTTATTTTTTTTTTCTACTTTTCCCAAATGTTGCTTTTTTACATTACATGAATGTTGTGAGACAGAATGTGTAAATAAAGCTGCAACAAAAATTTTTTTTTTGATTTGCTGCCTTAGGGCCTGGCCAGTTTGTTATCACTGCGTTACCCACACATTCCACATTGTACCCAAGAAAAAGGAGAATGTAACACTATATATTGAAAGTCTACATTACAATGTTTCAAATGTTTATTTCACATGCAGTGTATCAAAAAAACAAATGAAATGTTATGGAATGAGTCAAAACCTATATTTATTTATATATAAGGATAAGAAGGACGACTTGAATTGGCCCATAAGCAATTCTGTAAGGAAAATTATGAGACAAATAGAAGAAATGCCTAGATGTATTCATTTCTGCCAAAGAGGAAAAATCTGCTATTATCATATTTTCCACAAGAAAATTGCAAAGTATTTTTCCATTGTTATTTGTAATTGCGATTACCTTTTTGGGATGTCAGTGTTAAAATAATAAAATTTACTGTATGAAATAACACCTTCAGGGATTGTACTTTTCTCATGTACTGTACGTGTGAAGTCTAGCCCTATAACAATACTGGTCTGAAAATATCAAATATCTCTGCAAATGTAATACAGTTCACACACTTGGAGGTTCTCTGTATTGATTTTAAAATGAAGTGTCCTGACCTGGCTGATGTGACGTCATCGGTGTTGTAGTTTACCAGGCCATGTTTACTCCGAATGCACTACCACATTTCATCAGGCTGAATGTCACATTACCAACTTGTATTTATTGCAATTTCAGGTTCAAACACTTCATGAATAAAACAAAATCTATTCAACCCTAACCAATGACCATCTTGGTTTGCTACCATTGCTTCAGTATGAGCTGATGATCCTTGGAAGTAATACAAAGGTATGCTTCTCCTATTTCTTCTTATTAATTTAGAAAATAATAGTTTAGTTAGTGGAATAGTCTCCCGTAGAGTTGGCGAGTTAGCGCTAAAAATAATACAAACATCTTTGTCGTGTCTTTGTCACATACACTTGGGCAAGATTTCATCTATGACTTGGCGTTGTAGTGTATTGTTGCTCCAGGGTGACTTTAACCTAGATACAGGTCTAGGATGAGCTTCCCCTCCCCAAAACATAACTATACGTGGGGAAAAAGCTCCAACTGAAACCTGATCAGCATTTAAAGGCAACTTCAACCTGCTCCAGGTTTGTTGTGTCCAATGGAGGTTGTGCTAGTGAAGGTGATAGGGCCCAGGTTAGGAGAAGGTTCAGGGGTGCAGCCTATACGTCATTATAGCTGCTTGACATAGTTTCCTGGGAAGGTTCCAAACTGCTTGCTCCGTCGCGAGGTCCCTTTGCAAGAAAATTATTAAAAAGAGAGAGGACACAAGGACAGTGTTACTGACCGCTTGAATGCTAATTTTGTTTTAGTGGATCTTTTCAAATAGTACATTTACAACTACAGCATACAACAACAAGAAAACAAGGCCCTGCCTCAATGACATTAAATGACCACACAATATAACAGTTAAATTTGGAATTTTTATTTTTTAATTATTTAACCTTTATTTAACCAGGTGGGCACGTTGAGAACGGTTGTTCAACGTGGGATTAATTAGCAGGTTAAGTGGCTTAAATCAACAAGGTGTAAGTAAAACTACTGTTACTTAGTGGTATGCAGAAGAGTATGCCGAGTATGCAGAGAAACACTCTGTTGAAAACTGTATACCCAAGACTGCATCTGAAACAGCTGCATCTGTCTAGTTAGCACCAATCCATCTACACCCATGCCAGGAAATGTTGTTCAGATACTTGGAAACAGTTCAGAGGCCATCGACAAATTCCATTGCAATGCAAAATGGATAAATTTGAGTGAGGGAACAGAAATACAAGGACATTAATGTGAGAGGTCAAATGCATTCTCAGCTTTATAATAAAAAAATCTGTTTGGTAAAAATAGATTAACTGCACATTTCTGAGGGCGAGGAGAAACCCATAAACAACAGCACTCTCGGACGTTCAATCTGAGAGGACTAAGAAAACAGCCAAACTTCCAACTGACCAATCAGGCGGGACTTCAACCCTATGGCATATCCTTATGAGTGTTTTCTATTTGCTTATAGAGGAGTAAAAGTTGTTTAGGGATGGTGCTCAAGTGTGTTATGTTTCAGGGACGGGAAGATCTTTCAAATATGATTAGCACCACCTACTGGTGACAGTGAGATATGGGTTAAACTACGGCCATCCAGTATGAGCTGACTAATTATCCATCTTTAATCTATAATGTATCTATATGTTTGTATATCAATCATATTGCCTCACACCTGCTTTGTGTGCATGTAGAATTAGCCACAATTGCACAGTACTTTGGGATTATTCTTGAATTTTTATTAATCTTCAGGTTACTGTAAAGTTTGTGTAATGTTTGTGCTTTTTCTAAATGAAATGTGAATTACCGTTAGCATAAAATAGTAGTAGTAATAATAATAATAATAATAATAGTTACATTCATGTATTTTATATTAAATGTTTGAAACCCATTTAATTTGGATTGACAATGAATTGATGTCAATGCATTACACTCTACATAGTGCCTATTTAAATTTAGGGTATTTAAACCTTTTACAAATTACAACAGGTTTTGTACATAAGGACCAAATGTATTTGAATTATTAGATTCATAGCTGTTTTATTGCAGGTGTGTTTGTTTACACCATCAGGGAATGAATAAGAGAGATGCCAATGTCTTGACTTCCTGTGTTGTATATGAAGTCTGTTGCTGGTGTTTGACAACATAAGTCCCAAAGTAGCGTTAATGCAAGTCAGGCTGATGCCTATACTACAAAGCAGGATTTGGGGTTAGCGAGTGAACTTAAGGTTGAACCCTGGGTTTTTAGTGTCACGACGGTGCTTCAGTTGTTATTCGGTTACATTGCCATGGTAACTTATGCTACACAACTAACCTGCTCTGGAGCAGGTTGAAGTTAAGATCACAGATTAACGCTAATAAAAGCACCGCCGACTGACCAATAAATTCCGACTTGAAATGACGTTACTATTCTTAAAAGATCCCATGGAGGTCGGTGCGCAGATAGTGAGAGGGAATTTTGTTTTTCTAAAGATATTTAGAGACCAACAAAACCCATTGGCTTTCTCTGATGAGTATCTTTATGAAAGATAGACTCTCACCCAAGGGTCTGACGTATTTGTCAAATTCTTGTGCCAGTGTGTCACTTCGAATTTGTGCTAAAACAGTTCCACAGATTGCGTTGCGTTTGTTTGCTAACAGGTATTTTAATGTATGGTCTGTTTGATACAGAACCAAAATCAATGTATCCCCTTTCACTGTAGAGATAGTACATACATTTTATTTACTCCCACAGTACTTATACAGTATTTTAACATTGATTAATTGACACATACTCTGCACATTTTTTTTTTCTCCCAAGACCGCTTGAGTTTGCAACTGAAAGAATATGGCAGAAATTGATTTATGCGTCATCAGCATTCATCTAATCAACACATTGGTTTATTGGAATTTACAATTGTAATTATAGTCAGATCTAGTTGTGCCTTAATGGTGGGGCAGTGATATTGATGGGCCTTGTCTACAATTGTTTTGACAGCTTTTCTTCCTGCTTTTGGCAACAGCAACTGTGTTGCTTTACGGCTGGATTATATTTTTATATCCTTTATATTTCTCTAAAACGATGGTTTGCTCCTCTTGAGTGAAATCTGCGGGTCCGTAAGACATGTTTATGTCTACGATTGGTCATATGTTGCCCAAACCGCCCCTTTTATGTGAACGTGCTCGTCTCTAGATAAGGAAAACCTGGGTTGATTTAAAAATTGATAACCACCGTCGTGACACCATTTACGCGGATTGCTGTTGTTAGGATTAGTGAAGCCAACGAAAATAAATCCTGGGCATGTTGAACTTGCTTCGTAGTATAGGCCTCAGTTTAATAAAAAGCAGAAGAAATCACAGAAATAGCTAAAACATTATACATGCCAAAATCAACGTTTTAGTACAAAAAATAGGAATGCATTGGTGAACCATGTGACCTGTAGGCCGAGGAAGACCTCTATGGTGGATGATTAATGGCTTTGCCATACTCTATACAGCCAAACGATTGTGGACTCCTGACCATCACACACGTATGAGCTTGTTGCAGCAAAGAACATTTGTGAGATCAGGCACTGATGTTGGACAAGAAGGCCTTGCTCATAATCACCAATTCATCCCAAAGGTGTTCAATACGGTTGAGGTCAGGGCTCTGTGCAGACTTGAGATCATTCACACCAAACAGATCCAATGTTTTTATACACCCCGCTTTGAGCAAAGAGGCACAGTTGTGCTGAAAGAGGAAAGGGCCATTCCCAATCTTTTTCCACAGAGTTGGAAGCACCCAATTGTATAAAATGTCTTTGTAACTTATAGCATTAAATTGGCCCTTCACTGGAACTAAGGGGCCTAATCCAAACCCTGAAAAACAGCCTCAGACCAATATCATCCTCCACCATTATTAGGGGTGTCCACATACTTTTGGCAAAATAGTGTATCAGCCACTAGCATTTGCAGACGATTGCAGGCCTGGTAGAGCATTACAAGAAAAGATGGGCCTACCCAACATCTGGCAGCAGGCTTCAGGCCATCATTGAATGCAAAAGATTTGCAACCAAGTACCAAATATTACAAATATATTTAACATTGTTAGCTTGTCCATTTACTTTGACTATGTGAGGTAATATATGGTAAATACCCTCAAATAAGGTTGAACTTTAACATCTTGGTAATAGTTTAACTTCAAATTCAGTGTGTATGAGTACAAAGCCAAAACAGCAAAACCTGTATCACTGTCCAAATACTTATGGAATAAATAATATGCATTTAAGATATACAGTACACTAGTATTATATATAAAATAGTACAGGTCTATAAATATTTGGACACTGATTAAGTTATCATTTCTTCAGCTGTCTACCACAGCATACTGTAGTTTTAATTAAATAATTAATGAGTTCAAAAAGCAGACTTCTATTTTGAGAGTATTTACATCAAATATCACTTGAACATTGTAGGAATTACATCACTTTTTATATGTGCCCCCCCCCTTTTTAAGGGTCCAAATCTAATTGGACAATTGGCTGCTCAGCTGTTCCAATGTCAGTTGTGTCATTCCCTCATTACCAAATAAACAGTCTACATTCAATTTTTGCATTCAGAACCTGTTGCTGTTAACCATTAAAACAAACCCATCAGACCGAATAATAGAAGCCACATTAGGTGTGGCCAAGTCCACTATTTGGTAAATATTCCAAAGGAAGAATGCCTTGGTGAGCTCAGGAACACCAAAAGGCCTGGAAGACCACAGACAACAACTGTGGTAGATGACACAAGAAATCTTTCCCTGGTGAAGAACCACCCCTTCACAACAGTTGGCCGGATCAAAAATAACCTTCAGGAGTTAGGGGTATCTGTGACAAAATCAACAATCAAGAGAAGACTTCACCAGAGTAGAAACAGAGGGTTTATCACAAGATGTAAAACAAAATAAAATGGAAGACTAGAGTTTGCCAAAAAAACATAAAAAAATCCCTGTACAGTCCTGGAACTGGCATACCACCTTCTCTGTGAAGCATGGTGAAGGTAGTATTATGGCATGTCTATCCATGTATGGCTGCCAATAGAACTGGTTAGAACCATGTATTTATTGACAATGTGACTTTTGACAAAAACTGGAGGATTCTGAAGTGTTTAACATTATATTATATGCTCAGATTCAGACAAATGCTGTAAATCTCATTGAATGGCACTTCATAGTGCCAATGGACAATGATCAGAACCATACTGCGAAAGGCAATCAAAATCTTTTTAAGGCAAAGTAGTATGTTCTGCAATGGTCAAGTTAATCACCTGACCTGAATCCAACTGAGTGTTGATTTCACTTGTTGGAAACAAAACTGAATTTTAGAAAATAAGAATATCAGGAACTTGAATATGGAAAGCCATTTTTGTCAATATTAAATAAATAAATATGGCTATGAAATAAGTCCTGAAATAAATAAATGACACAATAAATATATAAATATTATAAAACTCACATTTTAATACATGATTATGTTCGTTTTTTCAATTACTTTTAAGCCCCTAACATTGTGCGGCTATATATAAAAGAGGTTGTAATTCCAAAACGGTTCTTATAATAACTTGGACAAAACCCTTAAATTAAAGATGAATGTCTACTAGGGCTTGGCAATAATGAAATAGGTTTTTAATTAATTTGATCATGAAAATAACAAAGTATTTGTTATTGTGATATTGCTAATTTTGCATTGAAAAAGCATCTTCAAGCTTTATCTGGTAACTGTGCTGGCATACTGTAGTACAATCAATGTAAAACATTCAAATCAGACCACAAGAGGGCGATGAGTTCATAGTAATTAGCAACTCACCTAATTTCAGACCACCATGTTAACACATAGGGCTAGAAGTGAAGGAGTCTGACAGTAAGGCTGGGCAAAGCTCTGACATTTTCTCAGTGTGTGAGAGAGATAAAGAGAAAATCTCTACTAGAATCTAGCAGATATATAGGGGTAAAAATGATGCCCCATAAAAACTTTAATATATTTTAATTATGCCCCATAAAAACCCCATAATATATTTTAATTACCAAGACTGCTTTTGTTTAGCAATGCACAAATCTGCTTTATGACGTTAGCATTTCTGGGGCAACAGTAGCTGGCTATAAAACTAGCTTGATAGTTCATCATTAAGTTATTTTCATGAACAAAATTTTTACATTAATAGAAAAACAAGTCACATGTATTAGTAGTGTGTCATACATTTTTAAATGTGTTGTGCGTTGCTTCTTGTGCGGTATCAATATGGTATATTTGCAGTGCTGCAGTAAGTGGGCACTGTAAAACATCTGCACTCTTACCATTATAGATATATACAAACTCGTGAATATTCATGTTGTGATGTGGGCCATGCTGCATGTATTGATTTGATTGCTGAAATCTACCATATTGCAAGGAATAAGTGTAACTGGCCTTTTCTCATTTAAAGGGGCAGTGTGCTGATACATGTAAAACAATGGCAATAAACTAACTGCAAGTTTCTTGTGACTTTTGTATTTCATATTGCTTGTAGTTCAGTTTTACCTAAAACTTCTAAACAGAAATATAGCAAGATAATGTCAACCAATATTTATTTATTTTACGTATTGTTTTTATTTGTTTATTCATCAGATTATACACTTAGATGTGATCAAGTCAGAGCAGGTCCTATATATTTAAATATATTGTCTTATCGAAAAAATCTGTTTCATAGCGTGATATCATTTTTTGGCCATATTGCCCAGCCCTAATGTCTACACCTAAAAAAAGCATCTTAATTTTTTCCTTTCAAATACATTAGCCAAAATGACGACAACTGTGTCACGTCCTAATATTATTTGGATGCATTTATTAAATCAACATACTGTCCATCTATGGATATTTGCTCCTTAAATATGTATCCTTTAATCCTCCTTGAAGAATAGATTACAGAAAGGTATTACATGTTAGCTTTCCACTGAGTACTGTGTCACGTCCTAATATTATTTGGATGCATTTATTAAACCAACATACTGTCCATCTATGGATATTTGCTCCTTAAATATGTAGCCTTTAATCCTCCTTGAAGAATAGATTACAGAAAGGTATTACATGTTAGCTTTCCACTGAGTAATGCGATTCCAGAAGGAAATGTTGAGATATAAAATACTCCTCTCACCAACAAACCAGCCATCGTCACATTTCTCCATAACGTCCACAACATCTCCCTCCTTTAGCTCCAGTTCGTCCTCGTTACGGGGCAGATAGTTGTACAGGGCCTGGAACCTGCGGGCAACAAATTGATGCTGGATGGTGATGACACTTATGAAGTGGGCTAGAAGGCTCCAATTTAAAATCAAACATGTCTGAAAGGCAGACATGGGTTCAACAGGGCGTCAGATGGCTCTGAGTTTGGGAGTAAGACTTGTAGGTTGCCGGTTCGATTCCCGCTGCGCCAAATGTCATTGTGTCCTTGGGCAAGGAACATTACCCTAAGTTGCTCCAGGGGGCTGGCCCTGCACTTACTGTACATCACCCTGTATTAGTGTCTGTTAAATGACTAAAATATAAATGTATTTATTATTTAAAAAAAATATATATTTTTTCTTCAGATATATTTTCCAAGAATTTATCATTTACATAGACGGGGGGGACAAAGTACAGCCCTTTGATCCAGCTCGTGAGGGATTTATTACATTTATTAAAATGTAATTATATTTAAACATTTTGACTTACTCTCCATACTGTTGTCTTGATGGGCAGGTGTTTCTCGATTAGGTTAAATGATCTTGAAACCAACAGTGGTTTTACATTCTGACTAGTCAAATAAAAAAATGTTGTTAGAAGACTAAGGTAAACATTTATTTTCTATATGTACGCTACACATGTAATTATTGTTACTACTGCTAATAATACATGTATTGTTTTACGCATTGCTATATTATGTGGGCCTTCATTTCAAAAATTCTATGTGGCCCTCAAGCAAATATTATACAATGGGCTCCAAAATTACTGGCACCCCTGACTGGCAATGCATTTATAAAAAACTCAAAATACCAACATGTGAGAAATACTGTACTTAATGTGTATTTTTGTATTTAATGTGTCAATGGAACAAACCAAAATCTATTGATTAAATTAAATCACTGTCCTCCAACTAAAGGTTTCACAATCAAATTAAAGCTTATTGTAAATATCATCTAAATTAAGCCAGGAATTAAATTCCACTTATTAAAGTTAATCTAAGTCTTAAGGAACTATATTGCACCATTACATCATTCATTGTTCCACTAGGGTATGAAAATGAGGTAACACACATGCAATATCTTTTTGTCATCCAATACCATGAAGAGTGGCAGTTCAAAAGAGACAGATGGTCATAGACCTTCATAAATCTGGTAATGGCTACAAGAAGATCCACAAATGCTTGAATATACCACTGAGTATTGTAAAGAAATTCTAAAGATATGGAACAGTTGAAAACCTCCTGGGTAGAGGATGCATACAGTATGCTCCCCCCAGGATAGGGAGGATGATGGTGAGAAAAGCAACAAAATCCCCAAGAATCACTGTGACAGAATTGCAGGACTTCGTGGTGTCAAAAATTTAACAGGAACAGGAAAGGGCCTTCCTCCAAAAAGTTGGAAGGACCCAATTGTCTAAAATGTATTTGACCCTTCACTGTAACTAAGGGCCTAAATATGCTATGACTCATGGATAAGTTGAGGGGAAAACTTGGGCTATGAAATTATGCGATTTTTATAGGGCTATCCTCGACCAAAATTTGACTGATCTCTTACAATCGACCAACCGGAATTTTGAAGCGTTTATTTTCTTAAATGTCACACTGTGTTTTTAATTAAATTATTTGTTTATGCTTTACAGCACTGTTAAGTGAAATAATATTATAAGTAAATAATTAGAAAAACATACATAGGTAAAAAGGGTGAAAGGACAAGACAAACTTAAATCGGATCTTGACTCAATGTATAGCTGCTGTCCTTTCCAGATATAGCAGCTATAAAATTAAATCATGTGTCACCTATTGTTACTGAATGGCAATCTAATCTAAGCAGATGTTAACAGGCAGATATTCAAAGCAGCACATTTTAGCATGCACCTACACTCACCTAAAGGATTATTAGGAACACCCTTTCAATTTCTCATTAATGCCATTATCTACTCAACAAATCACATGGCAGTTGCTTCAATGCATTTAGGGGTGTGGTCCTGGTCAAGACAATCTCCTGAACTCCAAACTGAATGTCAGAATGGGAAAGAAAGGTGATTTAAGCAATTTTGAGCGTGGCATGGTTGTTGGTGGCAGACGGGCCGGTCTAAGTATTTTTACAATCTGCTCAGTTACTGGGATTTTCACGCACAACCATTTCTAGGGTTTACAAAGAATGGTTTGAAAAGGGAAAAACATCCAGTATGCGGCAGTCCTGTGGGCGAAAATGCCTTGTTGATGCTAGAGGTCAGAGGAGAATGGGCCGACTGCGTCAAGCTGATAGAAGAGCAACTTTGACTGAAATAACCACTTGTTACAACCGAGGAATGCAGCAAAGCATTTGTGAAGCTACAACACGCACAACCTTGAGGCGGATGGGCTACAACAGCAGAAGACCCCACCGGGTTCCACTCATCTCCACTACAAATAGGAAGAGGCTACAATTTGCAATAGCTCAGCAAAATTGGACAGTTGAAGACTGGAAAAATGTTGCCTGGTCTGATGAGTCTTGATATCTCTTAAGACATTTAGATGGTAGAGTCAGAATTTGGCGTAAACAGAATGAGAACATGGATCCATCATGCCTTGTTACCACTGTGCAGGCTGGTGGTGGTGGTGTAATGGTTTGGGGGATGTTTTCTTTGCACACTTTAGGCCTCTTAGTGCCAATTGGGCATTGTTTAAATGCCATGGCCTACCTGAGCATTGTTTCTGACCATGTCCACCCCTTTATGTCCACCATGTACCCATCCTCTGATGGCTACTTCCAGCAGGATAATGTCACAAAGCTCGAATCATTTCAAATTGGTTTCTTGAACATGACAATGAGTTCACTGTACTAAAATGGCCCGCACAGTCACCAGATCTCAACCCAATAGAGCATCTTGTGGTGGAACGGGAGCTTCATGCCCTGGATGTGCATCCCACAAATCTCCATCAACTGCAAGATGCTATCCTGTCAATATGGGCCAACATTTCTAAAGAATGCTTTCAGCATGTTGTTGAATCAATGCCACGTAGAATTAAGGCAGTTCTGAAGGCGAAAGGGGGTCACAGTATTAGTATGGTGTTCCTAATAATCTTTTAGGTGAGTGTATAAGCGCATCTTACTGTTTTCAAGTACATATTTAGTATCTAACTACGGTATGAAAAACCATTGCCTACTTTGATGAAATACATTCTTACTAGTTATTAGGCTTTTTTTCTCGATTTTTAATAACACCAACAATATAAATTTCAGGACAGGTTACATCTAACAACTGCTACAATTGCGTTCACATGAGCAATTGGGGAAAAAAACAATGCAGATAAGTGACAGGTAATAGCACAACAGGTAACACAACATTGCCCCGCATTCAATGTACAAAATTAATCAAAACTAGCACTGACCCGTGGATAAGTCGACTCTGCGTTTTAAAATGAAGTTTATAACTAAAGTTTCTCGACTTATACAAGAGTATGTACGGTAAATTCAGTGGTAGCATTTCCCTATGGCCCATCCCTCAATGATATACCATAGCAATGGTGGGATCATCTACTTTGACAAGTGAAAGATGAAAATGTATTGTTTGCATAATGTTTGTGTTTTTCTGCAGATACTGAAAAGTATTTAACCCAGGTCTAGTGAGAACATTGATTGATGATTGGTCATGATGAGAAGCGTAATAAAGACGATTGAGTTTCTGATGCTACTTACGGTTCTCCTCCTGCGTGGAGTGAATCCTGCACAGATCTCTGCACAGAGGGAGAGAGGGGGGAAAGAGGGGGAGAGAGAGAGGGAGGGGGGGGGGGAGAGGGGAGAGAATTTAGCAGTGTGGCACATCTGGTATCGGGAAATTAATCTACAGGGGTATCAGTAGAGCAAAAAATTATTCCCCACAATGCACAGCGGCAACTATAATCATGCCCCTACCCTTCGACCTCTAATGGGCAACATGTTGGATCTCCGGTTGGCGATTGGGCTACGTGGGGGTTTGTGGTCGACCGCAAGAAGGTTGTGCTTAAAAGGTGGCTGAAAAAACCAGAAATGCGACAACAGTGACAGACGGCGGGTCAGCCTCAACTGGTAAACAAAATCAAGCCTTTTTTTCACCTCAGATCGCTGATCCCAAACAAGCTGATGCAATAGAGGTCATCCAGGGTCAATTGATACAAACACACTTCAGTCGCATGGGCACACAGCGTTCATGCTGTATTCAATGGCTGTTATCACACACACACACACACACACACACACACACACACACACACACACACACACACACACACACACACACACACACACACACACACACACACACACACACACATAGTCCATCGTTGTTAATACTGGTCATTGTTTAAGTTGTTTAAGGTTTTACGAGCACCTGCAGAGGCGTTTACCTTAATCTGAGGAGACCTGGGCTCTGGAATAGGTTTGGGGGGAGGGGATGGCAGGGGAGGAGGCGAAGGGGGAGGCGAGATTGGGAGAGCTGGTTGTACGATTGGGAAGGTGGGGAGATGGGAGGAAGTAGGAGGAGCCGGAGGAGGACAGCAGGTGAGGGGGGGAGAGGACGGTTGGGGGATTGGGAGGGGCACAGTCTGCTGTGGGGAGGAGAGGGAGACGAGAGGAGGACAGGTGGAGGAGGCCTGGTGGAGGAGGACAGGTGGAGGAGGACAGGTGGAGGAGGCCTGGTGAAGGAGGACAGGTGGAGGCGGACAGGTGGAGGCCAGGGCATCGGCTGGTTGTGAGGGACAGGATGGTGTGGAGAAAGAGTGGGGGAGGAGGGGGGCGGATCCTAACTGAGGCTGGGTGCAAGCAGGGTCGTGACAGGGTGGGGGATGGACACGGACCTGGGAAGCGGAAAGACAATGTGTCCTAAAACTGTTTCCCAGTTGCATTTTATCATCACACATTCAGCTAAATCAATATCCCAAAAGACATGTTTAAAAGTTTTAGTCTTCAGTAATGAACAAGGAAAACGCCGTTTTCAACTACAGTACAAGACTGGAGCAAATTCAATTCGTATGCTTCTTGCTCCGACAAGAAGCATACGCCCTGGTTAAGCATACCAATCAAACACTGTTTGGAATATGTTAGGAGTTAACCATGCATTTGTATGTTTAAAATGAGGGACGATCTCAATTGCATACTCTTCGCTTCCTCACCGACTTTCCCCTATAATGAGTTCAGACTAAGGACACGATGAGAACGCAATTAAAAACCTTCTGGAGTCCTACACCTATAGTCCACACATCATGCGCTACCTCTGTAGTACCAAAGCCTTCCTCAATTGTTTCGTCCTTTTCCTCTTTTTCGTCACCTCTTATTGCTTCCCCCTCATCCAAAATGAGTAATGCCATTGGTCTATGAGGCCCCACCTGCACCCTTTCTGATCGGATGTCCTGTGCGATGGGCTGCATGGTCACCAGCCTATGAAACTCTACCTCAAGCCCAACCTTGCTCTGCGATTTGTCAGTGAGTGCCATGGGCTGGACTTCTGCAGCTGGCATGAGCACCTCTTCCCCATATTTGTGACACATGGGATGATCCAGGATGAAAGAAAACTTGTTGTAGGGATCTTCTACTTGGAATTCAAGAGTGGGGGAGTCCATTACTTGTTTTAGGGTTACTTGCTTACCAAACAAATCTTTGGGCGTGTCCGTTTCCTCACGGTCATTGTAGTGGAACACCCCACTGCTGATTACGTTCAGAGGTTGGTTCTGTTCACTGTCTCTTAGACCCCGCCCCCTGAGATATCCGTGGTGTGGGAAGTCAGGCAAGGGGGAGGCAGCAGGAAGAGGGGGTGGCGATAAACGAGGGGCAGATAGGGAGGTGTCAGAGGGAAATGGCCACTGTTTTGTGGCCGGGTGGGCGGCGCTGAGAAGACTGGACTCGTTTTGCGACGGTGGGGTGAGCACTCGTTTGGGTGGAGCCGGAGGCGTGTCCCTCTGTTCCTGAGCTGTCAAAAAGAGGAGGAGGCTCAGAGGGAATGGGGGCAGCCTGGGCGGGCCCAGGGTGAGGAACAGCCAATCGCTGGTCACAGCCTGCAGTTGGAGGCTCTTCAAGGACAAAGGAGTGTGGGAAGAGGGGCCCACAGGTGGAGGTGGGGGGTGCATGGGAGAGGCTTTTGAAGAGCTTCTTAATGGCTCCGGAGAGAGAGAAAACAGGAAACTTAATAACCAGCAGAACAACAAATGCCCACACACACACAGAAATCTGGCTTGCCAAACCAAAACCAAGCGTATCCTTAATTTCACAAGGCTCAAATTTTCTACACTACAGGCTGGCGCCTCTCTGTTTAAGGAATAGAAGAGAGATTTGACTTGATGTGGCAATTGTTTCTTTATTGCAAAACCAGTGAATAAATAGCAAGTAAACATAAAGACATTAATTTTACTAGTACCAATAGAATTATCACGGACATTACTTTTTTCAGCCATGGCTTGCAGACAGTAATTTATGAATGCATGATACATACAGCACCTTACATTTCTTACAGGAAAGTAGCTAGCCTGGATGTGCCAAAACTTTCGAGCTGCCTCAATTAAAAATGCTCTATTAAAAAGACACTAGCCTGACCGGCATCCTCCTCTATGTAAATGTAAAGATCTAGGATCAGCCTGCCTGCCCCAATATCCTTAATTACTATCAGGAAAAAAGGCTAAACTGACCATTAAGGACGTCTAAAATTTACCCTGCACTGGCTAACATGACGTAGTACTGCTGCACTGTCTAACATGTAGTAACGCTGCACTGGCTAACCGTAAAGGGATGATGAGTCAGATAATGAACCATTTGAAATGTCTTTTCAGCTGAACACACATTTTATACTTTGTTTCAGGCATGGAGTTGTGATTTTAGGGGCAAGACCATTTTGGTTTAAAGAGGTACCCAATTTTCCAGGGCACCAAGGTCATCATCCAGTGTACTAAGCCAATCAAGCAAAATCGTTAAGCAAATTGCTTCTCTGAGTGAAAAACACTTCATTTACCCTGTTCCCTCTCCTCCAACATTTTACAGGTCTAAACCTATGACATGCTGTACTGAAATTTAACGCTATGAACACAGGATGCATTAGATAGGAGGCCATTTAAGTTCTTTCATTTCTATTTTATGTTTGTGTGTACAATTAACAACAACCTAGCATAGCTAACTATCTACAAACCAAACTAGCTAGCAAGTAACGTTAGCCAGTTGAACTCCTGTACTACTATGTCGTAAATTGACAATGACTGTTTCCATTGTCAAAGCATTACATATCTGACATATGTATTTACAAGAGACTCGAAAATGTGTCTCTATTATTACGATATGGCCACTTACCTTTAGTTGCTTTACCAAGAATCAACTCATCATGCACTTGAGACTTTGCGTATTGTGTAATGGATGCAATGATTGGCCAATGACAATGTACACTGAACAAAGATCTAGGAGTTTTTCTATGTACACAGAAGGCCTATTTCTCTCAAAAACTCTTCACAAATCTGTCTAAATCTGTGTTAGTGAGCACTTCTCCTTTGCCGAGATAATCCATTAGGCTGCAGAGCTGGCCGTCATGTGAAATCCACCTGTTGTGGCTTTAAATCACTGCATGGGAGTTCAGTTTCCCTCCCTCAAAACCTGCAACATCTGTGGCATTGTGCTGTGTGATGAAACTGCACATTTTGTGGCCTTTTATTATGGCCAGCCTATGGCACACCTGTGCAATAATCATGCTGTCTAATCAGCATCTTGATATGCCACACCTGTGCGGTGGATGGATTATCTCGGCAAAGGCGAAGTGCTCAGTAACAAAGATTTAGACATTTGTGAACAATATTTGAGAGAAAAAGGCCTTTTGTGTACATAAAAAGTCTTAGATTAGGGACTGTTTTCCTGTGAATAGCACATTCCTTGGGAGCAGTTAGAGGCAGCAAAGAAGGATTATGTTTTTCCATTCAGCCCAAGGGCATATCCACCAC
>JACXGM010000103.1:73515-97084 GCA_016801145.1 Umbra pygmaea
ACAAAAATAACAGTTCCACAGAACATGCTTCCATTCATAACAGGTACAGGCAATTTAAGGTTTTAATGCCATGCTCTGAGCTTTCAGTCAAAACAGATATAGGTTATATCCAGAGGTGGGACCAAGTCATTGTTTTCAAGTCACAAGTCACATTTTGCTGCAACAATGAGACTTCAAATTCTCATGTTGCCTTCAAATTAAAGTTCTTGTGCTCATTATATTTGGAGAGGGGTTGTGTAATACATCCAACCAATGTAATGTACAAGAGATACCTTTTGTAGAAAAACACTTTTGTGGAAATCCAACGGGGGCTAGACGGGCGCCCAAATTTATATCCCTCTCCAAAGACAATGAGCACAAGCTCAAATTAACAACAATAACATCAAAATAGGATTTTTTAAATTCAATACCGTTTTCTGCATTAATTTAAGCTCTAAAAATGTCTCAATGTGCTCCACCTTATAACATTCTTTAACCTATGTAAAGTTTGATTGAAATAGAAATTGTTCCTCATTTAGAATTTCCCCCACATAACTTTTACTTTTGAAAACGTAGCTTACATAATACAAACTAATACTATCTCTGCAGATCCTATTTAGAAGGCAACATGAAAATGACAAGTCTTATTGTTGCAGCCAAACGTGACTTGTGACTTGAAAACAAGGACTTGTATCCAGAGATAGTATCAGTAGAGTTGCCATGCTCTGGGTACCCTCATTTCCATGCGTGCAATACTTTATGTTAAGTTACTATACTCACTTAGCCGTCTGGGCCTTAAAGTCATATATAGCTCTGGCTGGCTGTTTCTGATGGAGGAGAGAGAAGAGAATGAGTTGGGTCATCTGCTTATGGGACACCTGTGAAGATGGAGATGAGAGGGAGATAAAGATCATGAGAGAGGGGGAAAAGAGATGGGGCGTTGGACAGTGAAACATTGGGAGATGGACCAACTACCAGTTATAGCAGAAATAAAAAACATGAGCATTGGTACCTCTGCCCTCTTCAGCTCAGTAATGCAAACTGTTATCAAATGAAGACAATAATAACTTCTAGGGGCAAAACAATGATTCCCCATTTATGTTTTGCCCTGAACGGTTTGGCTTCCGCTGTACTGTATACTGTCTCATCTTCGGTCAGTGTTTTTAGACCCTGTCCTCTGGGCACACCAGACGTTCCACAGTTTAGCTGTAGCCGCTGAACTAACTCACCGTATTTATTATCCAAGGGCCTGGAAATTAGCAGATGAGTTGAATCAGGTGTGCTAGCTCAGAAATATATCAAATATATGGAATGGCTGGTGTTGCCTGAGGAGAGGGTTGAAAAACACTAATTTATGTATCCTCCCATTGATATCGCTGGTTTCCTGTTGGATTTTAGGAGGGCCTGAGCCCAAGGACCAAGTATGGCCAATTCTGTCCACCAGGTTGTGCTGCTGACATGGATTCCGTCTGAAGACTCTGGCCACCATCTACCGGTTCACACCTGTATTTCATTAACTTGCTGGACTTTCAAATAGTTTGATGAGCGATATGGCCTTAAACATTCATATACTGTAGAAGAACCCTAAGTACTCCCTAGAGCCTGGCTCCTCTCTAGGTTTCCACCTAGAGTAGGTTCCTGCCTTTCTATGATGTTTTTCCCCACCCACAGGGCAACATGTTACATCTTACCAATGGTGGTGTAAAAATGCCTTTTAAAATTAGTTGAATTGAAATGTATTTCGACTAACTTGGAGTATTAACTATCTACAGTACATGTTTTGGATATTCTGGTTTGGAAGGAGGGTAATGAGGCTAAGCTCGTCTAGAGGCTGTCCTTCACAGTCTTGAGCTTCACTCATGTAGAATGGACCTGGAAAAGGAGGTTTATGAAATACCTCTCTGTCTGGGGTAACTCGTCTGGTCTGACCCTGGGGAGTGTTGCGCCCCCCTCCGCCGTCACTGGTGTTGTACCCCCTGGAGGTGTCCTGCTCTGTGAGAGGGAACGACACAGGGGTCAAGGGTTATCATTAGGGTGAACAACACATTGTGACCATGGCGATGCGATGATAAGTGACACCTAGTGGCTTGTCCAGAAGGATGTTTACATTAGAGCATGCTCTGACAGAAATGTATTGGGTAGAAATAGAAATAATTGGCTTTTATTTCTATAATTACATTGGCTATGTCTGTAACATTTACCTACGGAGGGTTCAGAAGACAGAAATGTTTCAAATCTTTTGGTCCTCAGGTGAGCTAGTTCAGGGTTAAACTATGAGAGCTGTGAGTTCACAGGAATAATTTGAAAACCAGTGGTGTGGGATCATTTTTAAAATATTAAGAAATAAAAACTAAATCAAATTGAACTGGAAGCAATAAGTCCCTGAAACAAGCATGAACTGAAGATGGCTACAGTACAGGCCTGGCAGAACATCACCAGGGAAGATACCCAGCGTCTGATGATGTCAATGCATCACAGACTTCAAGCAGTCATTGCATGCAAAGGATATACAACCAAATATTGACAATTATTACAATAATTTAAATTATATTAAACTGTCCAGTCTTTTTTGTTCCCCAAAATTGGGGGGACTGTGTACAAAAGAGTCTATGATATCCAATAGAACTGCAGCTCACTGGATAGATTCTCTTGTTCTGACCATTTTCTGTAAACCCTATAGACAACCGTGCCACGTTCAAGTCACCTAAATCACCTTTCTTCCCCAAATTTATGTTTGGTTTGAACTTCAGTAGATTGTCTTGACCATGTCTACATGACTAAATGCTTTGAATTGCTGCCACGTGATTGGCTGATTAGATATTTGCATTAAATACATTAGCAGTTGAACAAGTGTACCTAATGAAGTGGCCGGTAAGTGTATAGAGGGTGATTATTATTATATATAGAGTTTGGAGATTTAATTTTGCTAATCAAATTTGGGCAGGAAGGTTTAGTTCAATTTCGAAGAACCTAAAAGGTTTGGATATTGTATGCCATGACAAAAACAGAATAACATAGAAGGAAAAACATGCATATTCCGAAACAAAGGAAAAGTAATTTATCCAAAAAAGCTAGTTAATTCCATAAATGTATCAATCCCACTGTTGCAAATTCATTACACAACCAAACAACAACAACAACCAGGGTAACACAGCAAAAATAAATAATACACCAAAAATAACAACATGACAAACATAATCAAGGGAAAAATAAGATTGAACCAAATACATAAGAACATGCATACATAAGGGAATGAAGAGGAATCATGCCGGCGTGAAGATGAGCCAATGGGAACAGGGGTTCTTTCACCTCAGTTCTGTTCATTGGACTATTGATGGAGCAAAATGACAGAGCAGAAGTGGGGATAGCGGAGGATTGCGCAAGGGCTCATGTCTGTTAATTGTATACTGGAAAGTAATTTGTTGTGCATTTCTGTATATTAGAATGTGGAGTTGTGTGTTATCCACCTGCATATGAGTGTGCGTTGCCGTTGCCCGGATCCTCTCTATAATCGTTGTTATTGGAGGTGTCAGCATGATGGCTGCAATGAGCACTGAGTGGCGACTCTAGTCGTGGTGACTGTATCCGTGACGATGAGCCATATCCCGTTAGACTGCCGGCAGGGTACGAGGAGTTTGAGGAAGCACATCCTTTGCGGCTCTCCCTCGTTCCCCGCAATGAGGAGCTCCTCTCCGGTACATCCGGGAGGATCTCAGCCAGTAATCTCCGGAGGATGCTATCGTCGGGTACTCCAGTGCCACTTCTCCCCCTCTCCGCTTGGATGTGCTCGTAGATATCCCTCAGGGCTGCGTCCAAAGCTTCGTACACCTCTTCTTTAGACTTGGGCCTGGTACTTCGACCTCCGCTACTCCTTCTCGATGTGGGCGGAGATCCACCCTTTTTCCTACGGAAAGGCACAGGGCTGACAAGGAAAGCCAGCTTGGACATCCCTGCCTGAGGTTGGGTTTGTTGAGACGAAGGGGTTAGGGCATTGTGGTCCCCTCGACTCCCTTCCCTTCCCCCACGCCTCATGTGCTGAGGCTGGGTCGGTTTCTGGCGGAGCTCCTGGCGGGCCCGCTCCCGCTCGTGGCGCAACATGGTTGTGAAGCGTGTGTTGGAGGCGGGGCAGCGTCCTTTGCAAGAGCTAATGAGGTGTCTATGTTGGTAGCCCTGGCCCTGACCGAGGCTCTGGTGACTGGGGGTGTGGTGGCCATGGCGGAGGTGGTGGTGGTGGGAGGTGGGGCCATAGAAGCTCTCCACAGATGAGGTGAGCGAGCAGTGGTCAAAGTCACTCTCGCTGCAAAAGGATGAGCCCTCGGCTTGCACGAAGTCGCTGAGGTCCGACGCGGCCACGTCCTGCTCCGAGTCCGAGAACTCCACACCGAGAGCAGCCGCGCGCCGAGAAACGAGGGGGTTGAGTAAATCTTGGCGGTTGGGGTCCGGGGCAAGGCGGGGCTGGCCCTCTGGCGGACTCCTTGCACCCTTGTGACCGTGGTGGTCCAAAACCTGATGTGACGTCCCATTTCCATTTCCATTGTTATTGTCCTCCTCTAAAAGTGATTCGATGGAAAAACGTCGTTTAGGGTATCCGGGTGTTTCCCTGCCCCCTCCCCCACTACTGGCACGAGACGATGATCCACAAGGTGTGGTGGCTCCAGACGGGACCTCGCCATCACCCAGATTAGGCATGGACTTGGACTTCTGGATGAGTTGCTCGTACTCTGAGATGCGTGTAGGCACTGTGTCATGAGGGACCTCGAGGCCCCACGAAGGCCCCCAGGGTGAAAGCTTATGGGGGAAGAGGTGTGGCTGGCGCTCCAATTCCAGGATGCGTGCCCGAACCGAGCGGATAACGTCCGATGGCAGCAGCTGGGCACGGTCGATGTGATGCATCTTGCGGTAGAGCTTGAGGAATCCTGGTGCGTCATGGGCGCGCCGCCGGTGTGGACGAGGCAAAGAACGGGTAGATGAGGGAGTTGGCACCAACAGGTTGTCACAAACCAGGGACCCAGCACTCTCTGATCGGACAGCTTTTTGTCCACTAGAGACAGCTGGGTGCCCTTCATTCAGCAGGTCGTCGCAGCTGCGAGATTTCAGCTTGGCGGGCGAAGGCGGTGCATCTTCGACGCTGCTCCACATTTCAGCATCCTGCCTCTGCGTCTGCCAGCCATTCTTGAAGCAGATGGAGCGTTTCAGGGGCGAAGAGGGTGAGGAGGCGCCCCTTGGGTTGGGATTGTCGTGGTGGTAACTGAGGGTGGAGAGCTCAGGGGAGAGAGATGAGCGCAGGTATGGGGAAGATGTCAAACAGGAAGAGAAGCTCATGTCTGACGAGTCCCCACCTTGCAGATGATCCCATAAACCAGAGCAGCATAGTGAAGTGGAAAAGAGAAGATATTAAATCAGAGAGAGAGAAGCTTGGAAAAACAGAGGCCAATATCGGGCATTAAAACATATCCCTCAATGGCAATAGAAAAGATTGAAAGAAAGAACAAACAAATGAAGGAAAGAAAATAAAGAAAAAAAACTAAAGAGACAGAAAAGTCAGTACTTTCATTATAACAAAGACAGAGAAAGAGGGAGAGGGGTTTAAATATGGATATCTTATAACCCCTGAACACATAGGAGAGGCTAACACAAAGTTTCCTATTAAAATGGAGATTACCAAAGAGACTATAATGCAACTACAGGGTTTTAAATCATTACATGGGCCTTTGCTTTAGCCCTGAACTTACACACCTAATTCAGCTTTAGCCTACACATGGAACTGAGTTGGTTGTCTACAGCCAAGCCAGCTTAGCTACCTCTCTGCCACCCACATCAAACCTCATCACTAAAGCCATTTCTCAGTTTCCCATTAAACATACATGTAAATACTGGACTTACAGTACAAACAACAAGCTTTAACGATATTAAATTGGAAATGTACGCAGGAACCGAGATCGTATATGAACAAGGGCAGCATTATTTGTTGATTTGGTTAGAGAGCTAGCCAATCAAAGCAAATAATGTCTTCTGGCTACAGTAGCTCTGAACTGAGATGTGCTCACACAGGAATGGATAGAACACTTCCATTAGCTTGAGTACCATCACTGTGTGTTTACAGTGTCCACAAAAGGCTAGAGAGATTATGTTGGATGCTCCTTGACCTGAAAGAGGCCCTTGTTGTAGCGTGAGAAGAGGGCCTGTGTGAGGAGTCGGCACATCCCGAGGGAGCACAGAACGGTAGTTGGAGTAGGTACAGACGGTGAGTCTGTATCCTTTTGGGGATTATAACTCTTAGCTGTATTACTCAGAGTGCTGTATACAGTAGATTTGTTTTTCTATCTCTGATATTTGTGTATATGAGATTGTGTCTCTGAACACACCATAACAGTACGTGTATGTGTGTCTTTTTGGCTCTGTAGGGGTCCAGGGTTTGTATCATGCGTGTGTTAGTATAAAATGTCCGGGTGGTGTGTGTGTACCTTTGGCTCTGGAGGGGGAGGAGGGAGAGGAGCGCGTGACTGGTTTCTTCAGGGTGCTGCTTCCTCTATACGTGTCCAGGGGTTTTGAGGACACCTGGTCTTTGACAGGCTCAGCCGACGGCTCAGACTTCCTCCTCTTCCTGTAGTCACTGGCAGCACTGGAGGACAACACAACAACAAAAGCTCCTAAAGAAAAATCTGTTATGCGTGCTGTATTCTCTTCTGATCCATCATGTCCACGGAGAAAGTATCTTTAAAGAACTGAAACTGGCCCTTGTTTTAGGCCCTCGACAGACTTGCTTTTCGTCAGAACACAACTAGCTGCCTTGTTAGGAAATATAAAGAAGCTGCACCAATGGGAAATGTAGGCTAACCAATTTAGCTCATAATAGATTTTTCCTGTTGACCCAGTTAATTTAATAACCTGTGTTATAATTCCCTTGGGGATATCAGAGTTCATTGACTGTTCTGTGCTTCAACAAAGAGACATTATTATGGAACTCAAGAAATAAACCTTTCATGAACAAAGCTGATGTGTTGGACATGACTAATTCATATGATCATTAGCATACATCCACTGAATTTCCTATCATGATTGCTCATTAAAATGCCCTCGACCAGTGCTGGAGTCTGGCATAGCGCTCAGAGCAAGAGGGTGTGAGTCCAGGCTCTCAATGGCACCATGCTGTCCATCTAAATACAACCCCCGCTTATACAAAATAAGGGCTTAGACTTTTAGTGTGGTTCAGCCTCCCTAGACGTTCAACCTGCTAGACTGAACACAATCCCAGTCAATGTCATACCCATAAACCACAGGGGTTATTCATGAAGTCATGTTTTCAACCACTGTATGCGAGCAGAGGTAATGACACTAATTAGGCGTAGCGTTTGTGAAAGGAAAAGAGCTTAGAGGAGCGAGACGGGATGGTGAAGAAGGAAAGATCAATGGGTTGAGGGGATAATGTATGCAGGATGGGGGGGTCAGTGGCCAAACACACACAATGACACAAAACAAGCAACACAAACACTCACTGACTACACGTATGATCAAAGAACAGCTCCATGTTGTGAATGAGAGAGCGAAAAGACAGGAAGAATTAAGATAGAGTTTGGAAAGCATCGCCGGTGCACGACTTCTGGTTTCAAAGGAATGGTGAGAGAGAAAGAGGGGAGCTGATATTTCTAGAAAGATACAGAAAGAAGAAATAGAGACTCACCTCGATGGCCTCTCTGGAGTCCGGTCGGCGTTCGGTGTGATGTACAGCGACGTCTGAAAGAGTGCAGACAACAAAAGAGGAGTGGAAGATTTAGAGCCGCGGGAACAAAGACCGGTGGAGGAGGCGGCCGCAGCGCACACGATGTTCAGCTCACACAGCGCTGCGCTTGGACCCCCGGCTGACTCTGGGATGGGGGTGAGCTCCAAAGCCCACGTGTGCGAAGCCTCAGAGGTTTTAGCGACTCTGACCTTTTGTCTGTTTGAGAGATTCTTCCAGGAGGAATAATGTGCACGAGTGAAGGAACAAGAGGGAGCACTAGGGAGGCGCCCTTTCACACATTTAGGCTTTGAGATCAAGACGCGCCCCTGTAAGACCAGGACTCATCGGATCACTGGATTGGCTTCGTGTGGCAACTCAGGTTCCACCCTGTTCCACCGACCTGAGCGGAACATTTAGAATGTGCTGATCAGGGATCCGGTCCTCCCAGTCAAATATTTAAATCCTAATGCTAACACGTTATGCAGGCTTGAAATGGTCCCGTGTGGCTTAGTAGGTAGTTTGTAACGCCAGGGTTACGTCTTTGTTTCTTAGGGGACCAGGGGCGCCGTATGGGGGGGAAAGTTAGGACAATTCCAAGGGCCCAAAAAATAGATATGGTGACAACAGCTGCACAGAGGGGGCCCAATTGCATTATTTTGTCATGGAGCCAAAATTCCTGGCCGCGCCCCTGTAGGGGACTAATGCAATAATGTACGCAATCACTACTGAAAGGTGCCTTGGATAAGATTAATAGCCTAAATGCAAAGTTCTTCAGATTTACATAAATCAAAAGCTGATGGTTTACAATACAAAAATGTATAGATTATTACAACTTTACTTTTTAGTAATTACAATACATAAGTTATAAGAAAATATACCAGTCACTAGCACGGAGGCCATTGTAAAGAGGCTGGTGGTGACGCGATGAAGGAGGACTATGACTGATATTGATGATGAATGGTGAAGCCCTGTGAGAATGCACTGCTTCAGTATGTTGTACAAAGGGAACCTTATAAGTAACTTGGACCAATAACCACTCATTTATACTGAAGTTACACTGGTCCACTGTATAAATCACAGTGTAATTACTGTACACATTAGGGTACACAGAAAGATGGTACTCAAATCACACCAGAAAATTTTGAATTAAAAAGTACAATTGTGGACAAAATTTTAGTTCTAGCCTGGGATCCTCTGTGTTCGTGTTGTCTTGCCAACTCCTTAGAAACATCTTCGGTGTGTTATTAAATGAAATGAAGTCAGCGAGACAGTTCTGAACAAGCCGCCACCCCTTCCCACAATGCTTAGTGTCGTGACAATGTTTACCTCTGGGAGTCGGCGAGGGCAGACGTCTGGATTATAATCCAGCCTTTTTTTAGGAGGCTTGAGCCCCAAGCAGCAGTGAGCAACAGGAGAAGGAGGTGAAGATGGAGCGGTGGAGGAGGAGAGACAGGGGCGTCATGGGGAGGAGAGAGGAGAGTGACATCCGTTAGAGCACAGAGGAACTGGACACGGAAGAGACAGACACAGACAAGCAAAGCACAAACATGTCCAAGAAGGTGGAAGCAAAGGTCACACAAACACACAACAGAGTTAATATTAGGCAAACTTAAAACCCACCTGGTACGGCATGTTGTCAGAATTACAAAGCAACACGCATAAGCAAATGCACGCACGCCAACGCAAACACACTGAGGCGTGCAGTGAGAGCAGAAGGCAGTCTGAAAGGGCCGTCTGTGCTGCAGTGACGCCGACGAGAAGACGGACACAGCGGTGTAACGTTGCTCAAAGCTCTGCTTCCATCTCCTCTCTGGTCAAGCTAACCACTGACAATAATACAGGCTGTTTCTCGACCCTTCTTCCCCAAGTGTGGACTTGTACATTTACTGATTTAAAAGAAACAAGACCGGTGGAAGGAATATGGTGGAAAATTCAATTTAGCTCAAGCTTACACGTATCTAATGCTTTGAAATCCTTTATATCAGATCATTGGTGGATGAGCACACACTGGGGAGAAGGACTAGATCTAGAAATGTCTTAATTAGCAAACAGAGACCAACCACAAAACCTGGACATTCTAGTGGAGCAGGAAAGACGGTGCAGAATGAGTTTTGTTTTTATAAATCCTATTGATTTTGTTGACCATCAAAAAACAAAACTATGTTAAGTAATTGATTATGATAATGTTACAGAATTTAAAGACTATTACTTTCACTGGTCATCATACTATTTCTACGTATACTCTGTACTACACACTTCTAGATGCTGCTCCACTAACTGTTCAACAAAGATATACACACATAGCAAAAAAACATTTGGACTCAACTGCTAAAATGTGTCATAATGTCTGTGAGTCCAGCATTATAGACTACATTTTCCATGCAAAATTCCCACTTTGATTCCTCACAATGCGGACAATCAATATTATAAGATCTGCCATGTTCTGTGTCTACAACACCTCTTAATAAGGTGAACTTTTCAGATGTTGATTTGATGAAATTTCATTTCATGGATGTGTCATTTTTGGACAAATCATTTTGACAAATTTTCAGCACGATGAAACCCTAATTAACCATGTTTGACTATAATTTGTATTCATTTAATGTCATCTTGGTGAATTAAGTTATTAATTTGTGTAAAAAACATGTAGATTCTAGAGTGGTTTAGACCAGTAGTGAATATCAGATGTTTCCCTACACTATGCAGTGCTGTGTTACACACAAAAGCACAGCCTAAAATGTTAAAGAAGGAGCAGCATGTGTTTATTGACTACCATTGCAATTCCTGTTCAAATAGCAGAAATTGCAATGTGTAGGAAATAGTTTTTGCATCGAAAAAATACTTTTTTCTACTTTTTAAATTTCATAAAATAAATATTCAGAAGCTTTTCGAACCTGGTCACTGAAAGAGAAGTTTAGTTTTCACTTTGCAAAAGTCTACCTTTAAAGGAACAATATGTAGTTTTTCAAAACAATAACAAAAGACGTACTTTGCATTAAAAAAGCAAACATCACTATACCTATATTATATATATATTTCTTAGTTGTGTACTTACATTATCCTAAATATTTCCACCAACTTTCAATCCCAGAGAAATTTGCAATATAATTCGAAGACACGGGACAATTCATTTTGTCTTCGGTCAACGGCGTCATATAACCTTTGACTGCGCTAGTTGCTCTAAGTTCCAGGGAACCGCCAAACATAACGTGAATAAAGTTATAATATTTTAAACAATACATTACTTTGTCAGTGAACATTTTTTTCTGCCGGAGACGCTAGATTGGAAGGTTGTCTGTCATTGAAGACGATAACTAACCCATGATCCCACGCTACTTCCCGACGTCATCCAAGTACATCTTTTGCTATTGTTTTGATTGAAAGATACCTAGCGTCCAAAAACGACATATTGTACGTTTAAAACATAAATTTTTCCTACAAATATTTGAACAAAAATACTAATGAAACTATTCAGGCAATCCGCTTTTCTGGACACTAGATGAAATCAGTCAGTTTTATGGGGCTGCTACACAAAAGCCATCAAGCGTTATAATAGTGATTAGCCATTAAGCAAAGTCTCTATTGAAATCAATGACAGCTGCTATACTGCAATTACAGCTATGAAGCTTTATTAAAATTGGTTTAACTCTTAATGGCGGATAGGTGTGTTTATGTGAATGGAGATTTTTTTTGAAAAAGTTTGATTGAGTATGTTTCTACTGTAGCAGGTGAAACGGTGAATCACATATAGCTGATAAACACTACTCTCTAAGTACTAACTAAAAATAGTACTGCCATTTAAGACAAGGCAATTTCAGCATTCAACAATTGCTTCAGTGAATGTCTGAAAAATACATCCCATGAATCCAAAAAGCACCTAAATTTGGTCAGAGCAAAAATCGATTACGATCCTCCACAGCCAATATTACTGTTATGCTCAGAATACTTAAAGGTGCTATATGTTATACATGTACTGTAATAAATCAAAAAATGATGCCAATGCCTCATTAGATATTAAGGGAACATGTTAAGCTGAAATACTATATTTTCTGAAAACAATGCTAATGTCAGTATTTTTTCTTTTGGAAAAGTACGTTCCGTGACGGAATTTATGTTTATGTTTTGGCCTGTGTGTTGTTATCAACTGCACATTTTGACAGCACAAACGGATTGCCAGGCATACCTGTAAAAACGCAAACACAGCGCGCTACAGCCATGGAAGTAGCAAACAAACAAACGAGATCATAGAGATTCTACACAACCTAAAAAAACTCTGCATGTTTCTAAACGGTTCCATATCCATAGACGTAGTAAAACGTCTTGTCATGATTGCGCTGATCTTGTTCGTCACATTAGTTTAGATTCTGGGGAGGAGGGGGCGGAGGGATACAACTCAGGTATTTTGAATTTGAACTGTAGTACCCATTTTTTAACGCTGGCTGTCCGTATTACATATAGCACCTTTAAAGTGAAGAAAGAAATCAAGATCAAATAAAACCTTACTTAGAATGTACAGATGGTGATCCAATGGAAAGTGTATGTTGTACAAAAACATTTCCTAATATTCCTGACCCAGTCACACTCAATATTATTTCTTCAAACAACAGTTTTGGCCTCCATAGCCTGCTTAACATCTCAATTTCACAATAAGCGGGACAGCTATAGGACTCTTGCCTACAATCTCTATAATGACAGACAAAAAGTATGGCATACTGTTGGTCCCTTCGCTTGATTTCGTCCATGAATGAAAACAGGTTTTCCATTGCGCAACGATGTCCATTTAAGGTAACAATCAATGTTAAACATGAGGAGTTTTTTAAAGTCGTTATTACAGTGTTCCGAGCTTTCAAAGTATTGCAAGGCCAGCTGATGACAAGGCAACTACGCTATGAAAAACCAACTCACCAAGCCGAAGACACACAACAAGAGGCTTCACGAGGAGTTCCACACCACCCAACAGCATGCTAGAGCCAACTAGAGGGGAGGTCCCCAGACTCCGTCCCTGATGAGCTCCTGTGTAGTCAGACTGTTGTTCACACCCAGCTCTATCACACCTGATTCAGTCACACTAAAGATGGATGACTCACTGAGTGGTCGCCTGGGCGGGAAGGGGGCTGTTTGACTGCTGGGCTGGAACAAAAGCCTGCACACCCACAAGCTCTCCAGCATGGGAGTTGGAGGACTTCTGGTCTACGCCATTTCCAGCTACGGTGGAGTTAACAAAGAGTGGCGTGTGGGTTACTAAGGCAGGTGGGTGGCGAGGTCGGGTGGGAGTTGCGGACCCTCACTTACCGGACGACCGAACTCCAGCTCGGAAAAGAACCTGTACCAAGGCTCGTTCTCTAAATCTATGTCATCTGGGTTTAGCTCATAGGTCTGGAGAGGGATGGAGAGCGACAGAGAGATGGAGGGACAGAGTGAGAAAGAAAGGACAGAAAGCACAGACATGTATCTCATGGTTAGGATGTAGGCGTGCAGGCTGTCTGCAGAGGCTTGATGGAGCGGATTGAGTGCTGAACAAGGGGGTTAATAGATAACAGCAGGGCTGTTAACTAGGGAGAACACACATTACTTTTGGGCCGAACACTGAATGTAGTCATATTGAAAGTATCGCAGTTCAATTAAATGTTCTAGGTTGCTTTGAATGTTTCTTAATTAAAACGTACAAAATGCATGCAGGGAACAAATGTATTTTGTACAGTAACATGTTTAAACACTTTTTATTGGAAAAGTATTACAAATTACACAAACATTTTGCACATGAATATACATTTAGTTACTAAACTGCATTATGTTAGGATGAATAGTAGCCGCCCTAGTGCTCACATGCTCCTCTCACAATTAAAATAAACATACCCTATGTATGTTGTTTGAAAATTACAAAATACACACAAACTTTGACCAGTATATTTTAAGAATTAGCGCATTGGATCCAAGGGTTGAAAACCTCAACCTAAGGAAAATATTTGAATAGCAAAACAACATTTCATAATATGTAACTACATTTGGAAAAAAATAATGTATATTTTCAGAAATTGGATCTAGTCCTTGTATTGTTCCTGTTTTTTTTGAGAATGGGCAGGAAAACAACATTCTCCATCTTTAAACCATAAATGAACTAATTGTATATGTTAGTTTATTTGCTATTATTTATATATTACTGTTGCACTGCTATAAGGAAACAGGCCACAGATACGTTTTTATTTTTTATTCCAAACCTTGTATAAACCTGTTCATGACCAATAAAACTTGGGGTAAAATAATTGTAATATTTACCCTTCTCCAGCAGAGGGTAATATGCTCCTGAGGAAAGCCTTACATATTCAGTTGTCAAACATTAGCAGACATGCTGGGAATGGAGTCTAAACAAATCAGTTGATTTGCATATCAAACCATTTTGTTTTACAATTACAAAATCTACTTAAAAATAATGATAATAATAACCAAATTAATACAATAACTACATTGGTCAGACATTACATTATGACCACTGACAGGTGAAGTGAATAACACTGATAATATCGTTATCATGGCAACCGTGGCAGTGGTTGGGGAATATTAGGCAGTAAGTGAACATTATGTCCTCAAATTTGATATGTTAGAACAGGAAAAATGGGCAATGGTAACGATTTGAGTGACTTTGACAAGGGACAAATTGTGATGGCTAGAGTTGGGTCAGAGCATCTCCAAAACTGCAGCTCTTGTGGGGTGCTCCCAGTCTGCAGTGGTCAGTACCCATCAAAAGTGGTCCAAGGAAGAAAAAGCAGTGAACCAGCAACAGGGTCATTGGCAGCAAAGGCTCATTGATGCAAGTGGGGAACGAAGGCTGGCCAATTTGGTCCAATACAGAGGAGCTATTGTAGCTCAAATCACTGAAAACTGTTTGTTGCATATGGGGCTACGTTGCCACAGACCAGTCAGGGTGCCCATGCTGACCCCTGTCCACTGCTGAAAGCACCTACAATGCACGTGAGCATCTGGGGCCTCTTTTATAAAACTTTGCGGTGGATTTGCATCAGAAGTGGCGTACAGACAAAATATAGGACGTGCGTACGCAAAGAAATATTCAGATTTATAAATCCGTGCGCACGCACGTCCTACGCCGTTTTCCCTTTATAAATCACAATCAACTCTAAATGTGGGGCAGCTTTTGCGGCTGCACGCCACACCCATAATTGCCCATAAATAGTCAGTGAAACGCCTCAAAATTAATATTCATTGATTGAGAAATCATGGCAAACAGAGAGAGGAAAACCAAAAAAAGAAACTTCACTCAATGTGAAGTAGAAAATATTGTTGGCGAGGTGGAAAAGAGGAGGAAAATGTTGTTTGAAGGGCACAGTGTGCCTATTACCAATGCAGAAAAGGCGTTGGAGTGGCAAAAGTTTGCAGACGCTGTAAGAATATCAGACTGTGGCCCAAATAAGAGTGGTCAGATATCAGTCGATGTCAAAGCGTCTAGTGCTTCATCGCGAAAGTGTGTCTGCCACGAGTGGGGGAAAATTGGCTACATTACAGCAACATGTCTGCATCACAAATTATTTTGACATTGGCGGAATGAAAATGCTTTCGATTAATGAAAGCATATTCATTCTCATTCATTGCATTATGGCAACGACTGACATAGCTGCAAAATGTGCTTTTTTGTTTGCCTGTCCACTCGCCGTGTACGGAAACTTCATGTAATTATGCGACAAGCTTATTATACCGACTAACATGCCTGGCATAACCCGGCAAAGGGTTGGCTGAGATTTCCCTGACCTGTCAGTCAATTCCATCTGGAAAGTGCCAGTCGCCTGAAATCCTGTTATTAGTGTTATGAAAGGCGTGAATATGCATTAGGCTATTATTATTAGTATTATCTTCTAACAGTGCAAAATCAGCTATTGTACGTCATTACGTATTGTGATGGCATGGCTTTTTATAACCATCCATTTGATGGTATCTGATAATCAATAATACAGATGTCGGTATTAATCTAATTGTAAATGAAAAATAGTTCTGCACAAATGGAATATCTTGCACCTTTGAAAATGTTGGAACATTTTTAAATGTGATGGAACACATTTAAAAATAAAATGAACTAAATGCATATAAATAAACACTATGTTTCTGTATCTGATTACGACATGTATACTATGAAAACAATATTCCCCAATGGACAATAAAGACTATCTATCTATCATCATCTATTTATCTATTGATCTGCACCACGAGACATTGACAAGAATATTAGTTTTAAACATGATTCTGTTCTGTTTACCATATAATTTATGAGGATGAATTACATAACATGCCAATATAATTAGCCTACATAATATATTTGAGTGTGGTTTTTGCAAATATCTGCAATATGTGCTTCATTTGCATTTACAATACAATCTTGTTTTATATTGTTTGTATTTATCTGCAGGCTGTTAATTGTAAGCATGGCTTTGTGACATCTTCATATTATTAATGAGAGGCAGTATTTCGATTTCGGTTACACAACACTCTGCAGTTTTAGACGGATCTACAGTAGCCTACGTGTTTCATTTATCTGCCGACGGTGTCGCCATTTCTCATTTCACCCATTTTTGTGCGTACGCATGGGTCAGAGTTGCTGTGAAGGACCGCACATTTTCCTATCCCAAGTTTGCTTTTTATAAATCCCAATTATTGCGCAGAGAGCTGCGTACGTCTTCTTTTGTGTGTATGCCACATTTATAAATGAGGCCCCAGAACTGGACCACGGAGCAATGGAAGAAGGTGGCCTGGTCGGTTTTCTTTTACAGCAAGATGATGGCCGGGTGCGTGTGCGTAGCTTACCTGGGAACATTACGGGAAGAAGGTAAGCCGATGGAAGCAGTGTGATGCTTTGAGTAATGTTCTGCTGGGAAACCTTGGGTTCTGCAATTCATGTGGATGTTACTTTGACTATTTTTTTACCCCCCCCATATTTTTTACCACCAACAGTTTTGCTCAAAAGTTTGCATACTCCTGGAGAATTGGTAATATATGTATAATTTTTAATGAAAACAAGAGTGTGCAGGCAAATCAATTATTTTATTTCTCATGGGAGTAATATTCAACTTTAGGTCATAACAGAATGAATGACAATCATAAAACAAAACATGGCAACAAAGAAAATAATGAAATGACCCCCGTTCAACAGTCTGTATACCCTCAGTTCTGAATACAGTGCATTGCCCCCTTGGCAGCAATGACAGTGTGCAGTTGTTTCTGATAGTTGTCTATGAGGCCCTGAGTACTTGCAAGTGGTATAGCTGCCCATTCGTCTTGGCAAAATGTCTTCAAGTCATGCAAAGTCTTTGGTCATCTTGCATGAACCGCACATTTGAGATCTTCCCAGAATGGTTAGATGAAATTAAGGTCAGGAGAATGTGATGTCTACTCCAGAACCTTCACCTTTTTCTGTTGTAACCACTCGAGGGTCAACTTGGCCTTGTGCTTACGGTCATTGTCGTGCTAGAATGTCCAAGAGAGTCCCATGTGCAGCTTTCGTGCAGAAGGCAAATTGTCTCCCAGTATTGTCTGATAGCAAGCTAGCAAGCTGCATTCATATTGCCATACATTTTCAGAAGGTTCCCCGTGCCTTTAGAGTTCAAACACCCCCAAAACATCAGTGAGCCACCTACATGTTTCACAGTGGGGGTGGTATTCTTTTCACTATAGGCTTTATTGACCCCTCTCCAAACAATGCGCTTTGTTGTGACCATAAGGCTCAACTTTTGTCTCATCACTCCAAATTACAGTGTGCCAAACGCTGTGAGACATGTCAAGATGTTGTCGGGCATATTGTAACCAAGCTTTTTTGTAGCACTGCCGTAGTAAAGGTTTCTTTCTGGCAACCTACCCACGCAGTTAATTTTTGTTCAAGAATCATTATATTGTGCTGCTTGAAACAACCACACAGTCTTTTTCAAGAGCCGCCTGTATGTCTCCTGAGGTTGTTTTTTTCTTTGTATCTCGAACGATTTTTCTGGACGTTTTGGCTTAAATCTTTCTTGGTCTACCTGACCTTGGCTTGGTATCAAGAGATCCCAGAATCTTCCACTACTTAATAAGCAATTTAACAGTACTGACTGGGATTTGCAAGGCTTTGGATATCTTTTTATATCCATTTCCGACTTCATGCAGTTCAGGTACCTTATTAAGCAGGTTTTTTGACAGTTCTGTTCTGCTTCCCATGGCTCAGTATCTAGCCTGCTCAGTGCATCCACAGGAGAGCTAACAAAGTCTGACTATTTATACACAAACACTAATAGCAATTTCAAATGCCACAGGTGTGGGAAATTCACTTTTAATTGCCATTTTAACCTGTGTGTGTCACCTTGTGTGTCTGTAACAAGGCCAAATACTCAAGGGTATGTCAATTTTTCATTCAAGTTTTTGACTTGGCCTCTGAATTTCCTCTGAGGTGGCTTCTCTGAATCCAATCTGAATCCAATCAAGCATCTGTGGGATGTGCCGGACAAACAAGTCTGATCCACGGAGAAGCCACCTCGCATCATACAGGACTTAAAGGATCTGCAGCTAACGTCTTGGTGCCAGATACCACAGCACATCTTCAGAGGTCTAGTGGAGTCCATGCCTGGACAGGTCAGGGCTGTTTTGGCAAAATCGGGACCTACGCAGTATTAGGCAGGTGTTATGGCTGATCGGTGTAAAATAAAAGCTCTCTATAGATGAGGCACAACTCCAAGGCAGTGTGGTTTGATGATTTACAAAATGTGACCCCCATACAGGTGTCTGTTAACATACTGGTGCTGATTACTGTATCCTGCTACACACAGTGAGTTGAACAAAGCAATGGTGTCTACCAATGGTGTCTACAGTAATGATGTATTTGCATTGACAACAAAATGATGGTCTGGGTTAATTCTCATTGATCATCCAAGTTTTACTTCAACATTCAATTCTCTTTAAAGATAATAAAATGTACCCAGCACAACAAATGTATATTTGAAAGTTAACTTTCACCCCCCGAAGCAGAATGCACAATAACGGAAACAGTAAACACTCCTACTTCTCCCTAAGGACTATGGTACGGGTAGTGCTATAGATCAACTCCTACGTGCCGGTCCTGGGGCTTTATTCCTTACTCGTTTTCGATCAGGTCTACTGTGGGAAGTAGCGAGTCACCGCAGTGCCCGACACGATGCAGACGAGCAGTGACATTTAACATCCCACCATCTACAGGGAAATGTAGGTTATGAGCTTCTGAGGGAAAAGAGTGCCTGCTTCTATCCATGTTCTTGGAAGTCATTTTTTTTATTTACCTGACTTGCAAAACAGATTTGCGGTGAGTGTTGAAAATTCAAGGTAGGCTCATAAGTATCGCTTAGAAACTTGTATTATCACACAAACAGAAAACACACACACACACACACCTGAGTTTGATCTCGGAGGTGATAAGTCCAATGGAGCTGAAATCAAGGTTTAATTTAAATGGTTATGATATTCAGTCATTTTCTAGCAGTTTTAACAGATTTAAATGTCAAATATTTTAAACCACTTGCATCGCCGTGTCGGACCCAAAGGCATAATTAGCATGCCTCATGATTCAAACTGCTGCCTGCAATGACATAACTGTACTCGCTGAGTAGTGACTTAGAAAGCTGCTCAACTCAGGAACGTATTGAGTTCAGGTCAAAAGCCATGTCATTATTACTGATCAATTGCTATATGGCTGACAGTGACAGCTACCATTTAAGGGCATATTTCGCGTTTAGAAGTCAATCCTGCTCATATACTCTGATTAAGAAAAATGCATAGAGCAACATTGACGATATATTTTCAAAATAGGTTTTTGCTTTATTCAACAGGAAAATATATACAGTATAGAAAAACGATAGTTTCTCTAAAAGAGCAGTGTGCCGAATTCACACCTGTGCAGCCGCAGCAGTACACGTACCCTTGAGGCAGCAGAACCCTTGACAGGACACAAAATCGGCAAGATCTCCATGAATAACCTGGATAAGTCTCTGATCTGAAAGGCTGTCAAGGACCTTTCCTCAATGAGTGATGCCATTCATGATTAGTCACCACACAGTGGACTGTAGATGCTTGTGAGTTTAAAGTTTCTAAACTCCTCAGGGGTCGATATCATAGAAAGGCGCTGAATGAAAGCTGCATCTAGTTGGCCCAGAGGAAAGCATAAGCCTAAGACATTACTTAAAATATTGAGCAAATAACAGAAGAGATTCAAGGGTGTTCAGTTGAATAAATTGCCTGGACGATATATTGTCTAAAAAACAACTTTGGGAAGAGTTTCAACATTCCCCACCTTTTTTGTATGACGGAGAGAACGGATGATGGCCCTAGAAAGGGCTCCTGTTTGTCTCTTTGAACTCTGAAGGAGTTCAGCACAAGGCACCAAATAATTCCACAGAGCAGTCGGCAAGCAGATTAGGTGGTCAGCCCCTACCGAAAGTAGTATCTCCAGCAATTTTGACTTGCGAAATCTAGCCGATTAGAAAAGGGTTGGAGTGTAACACTGTAGAGCCAGACTCTTTCCAGGAGAAAGGCTGAACACTTCCAGCCTTGTCCTCAGAAAACCCTGCATACAATACACATCTCTACCTCTCTTCATCAAGTCATAAAAGGGCAAAGTGTCTGTCGAAAGTGACAGTAGCTGTACAAGCCCATCTAATGTACCCATTTCGCATTGATTAATTAAAAATCAATAAAAGCCACATAGCAGCTACTATATAAGTCATATGAGGCAAGTATATTTAAAGAATGTTTTTGAGAATGTCTCCTTTAGGGTTTCAATAAGACCCATAATATCATCCAAACTAACAGTCGGCAAATTACCACAGGCTGCTGTCAGAATGCAGAACATTCACTGCTGACACTGATCTGATGTAAGTTGGGTTTATCCAACGGGTGGTTGAGGTTTGGACTTGGGAAAGGCAAGCTGATCCCAGATATGGAACTCTAAAAAGCCTCTTGGTAGAGCAGAGGTCAGACTTTGCCAGGTCTGTGGAGGGTTTTGTCCTCGCCCTTACACTCTTACACACCACATATTCACTCGGAAAATGGTTGCTCTGGGCAGGAACAAAAGGTTGCACCTCATAAAGCTCTCAAGGACCTAATGTTGGAGGTCCATCTCTTATTAGCAAGGCTGTAGATTATACAATGATTATGGGTAATAGAGTTCTAAATGCTTTGATAATGACAGTGTACTGTATGCCAAAGGTATCAAACTCAATTCCAGCTGTCTGCAGGATTTCTCCCTGGATTGTCCCCTCTCTGTCAATTTCAAATATAAAAATGTCCACAAAATAAGTTTGACCACCAGATATAGGCTAAGAAAAAAATAAAACAGCTAAACATATGGCGTCTTACCGGCCGCTCCTGCTCGAGAATGGACGACTTTCCGGGCTCATATTCGAAGATACTCCGGGGCTCGGCACGGTACTTCCTGGTGTCTACTTTTGTATCAGCAGGGCCCCACTGATTCCTGGTTCATTCAAGAGGATGTCAACACCAACAGGTCAAGGAAAAATAACAGTAAAAATAATAATAATATGAATAATAACTAGCCATTACTATCTAAGATGCAGTGCTAACTAGCCATGATCTAGATGACAAGGGAGCCTCACATGGTGTCGGATGAATCTCGCTCATGGTCGCTGTCTCTCGACCGCAGCTGGAGAAGGGAGGGCATGGGCGGCGTCGGCGGAGGGACAGGGGAAGGCGAGGGTTCTCGGAAAGTCCCGGGGCCCCTGTTGTCTGACGGGTTCTTCTCCAACGGACGGTAAGTGTGTGTTCTAGGGGGAGGGTGGGCCATGGTTGTGTTGGAGGACTGGCCATACGTGTCTGGTGGGGGGGTCAGTGGCAAGACAGGGAGACAGAAAGAGAACAAGGATAGAGAAGCACAAAAAAGATGGACAACGAGGGGAGAGGGACCAAGAGTCAGGCAAACTAAAAATGCCTTGTGTGTCATGTCGACTTAGTATTTATTATTTTTAGGTTTTAACTGGAATTTAGTTTTCATTGTGGTTATATATTGTTTTAAATATACATTGTGGTTATAACAAAATGTTTCCATGCCAACAAAGCCCTTTAAATGAAAGTCATTAAACATGTAAATTGTGACAGATAGAGATAGTGCAAGACAGACAGAAGTACAGTGGGGGAAAGCTAAATACTTGTGTGGGTAAGATGTCAAAGATCCTGCAAGACTCTTACCATTGTTAGCGACGACGGCGAAGGTGGCGTTGTATGTGTCCGCGTAGTCGTCATCTGTAAAAACACGGCATCATGTTAGCTGAACAGACACACACTGCAAACACCTGCAGAGAGTGGCCATTTTCCTGCATCACTTTTGTGCACACACACGCATTCTCTAACACCAGCGCTGCAGAAATATTCTGCCCGTCTCAGGGAAAACCCCTGTGGACTAAAGCCTTCTAGGTAGCCAATCAGGGAGGTGAACACTGAAGATGGAGCCAGGAGAAGGAAGACCAGACTATTGATGTTACCCTTTGAGAACTATAGTAACCTGTATGTGTTTTGTTGGTATGTGTCTGCACAGTTAAGAACAACCACGCATTGACTATGTGATTTTGTGCAGCCCACACAATGGAGTAGTTCCCTGCAGTGCAGATGTAGGTGGATTAGACTCTGGCACTCTGTCTACTTCCTCTTTAATTACTCTGTCTACTCCCCCTTCCTTCAGGACTATCCTTCCTTCCTCTCCTTCCTTACCATTCCTTTCATTGTCTCCTTCCTCTCTAGAGTTTACATGCTCCTCTCAACCTTTAACTGTTTTTGGTTGACTCTTTTCCAGTATGTCAAATGTAAAAAAATATTTGGGGGGTGGTTGGTTGTTCTCCTGAGGAACTGTGGGGTCTGTTAGGGTTTCTGAGTCCCAAAACCAGAACCTGGTGTTCATCATACAGTATTTTGTGAATTGTTGTACCCTAGAACTAATGGGTTCTATAACCAAGGTGTTTTAACCTTACTCCTAACGCTGTTTGATAGTGAGGAATGCCTTTCTTGCCTTATCAGATCATTAGCGTTCTTGTTGAAGTTATCTGTGGTGTTGATGTTTATGAAGAAGTACAGTAATGGTCATTATTTACTTGCTTGCTCAAGGGTAACAGTGTGTAGATAGAATATGTTTGGTTTTCTGGCAACAATGGAATTATAAATGGGGATTTAAAAATATAGTTTTCTTTCATCTTACTGAGATTTTGTTAGATGAGCCCAGGCAGAACATGTGCAGAACAACAAGGTGCTGTTGTAAACAGTAAACATTTTATTTGAACATCCAATAGCGAGGCCACTGCAGAATATTTTAGTGCTAATTAATTAATCAAAATGTTGAAAACAGTTGGGCTTTATCAGCCTTCCTGTCTCAGCCTCCCATTACTGAGGGAAGAAACCTGCATGTTCCCAATATTAACTACACACATGCTTTTTGCTTTGGTTGTATTTTTTTGTCAATTAGAGTGTGCAGGGTGTTTCTCGTACTGTATTTTGGTAAAAAGCCAATCTGATGTTTGCCGAGGATATTGTTTCCACAGAGAGAATGATCAGAGTCTGCTGTGGTGGCTCTTCAGGCAGATCTCCCTCCTCTCCCTCTGTATAACTGGCTCATAAGCTGCCTCATACTGTCTAGTTATATTTGTCTCGCTGATATCATAACTGTCTTTCTCTCTGATATCTGTACCTCTAATGTGTTCTGGCTGTGTAGCTGCTGGCCTAACAAGGGCTGTCACACAGAGACACACAAACTACCCTACACACACACACACACACACACACACACACACACACACACACACACACACACACACACACACACACACACACACACACACACACACACAGTATTCTCACACACTTGGATCCATG
>JACXGM010000104.1:0-20220 GCA_016801145.1 Umbra pygmaea
CCAGACAGACAATCTCGGTAACAAAAACTGCCCAAAAGCGCCTATACTTCCTGAGGAGACTCAAGAAGTTTGGCATGTCTGTCAGGATTTTAATAAACTTCTACAGGTGCACCATTGAGAGCATCCTCTCAGGCTGCATTACAGTCTGGTACGGCAGCTGCTCCGCTGCTGATCGTAAGGCCCTTCAGAGGGTGGTGAAATCAGCGGAGCGCATCATTGGCTGCTGCCTCCCCTCCGTGCAAGGCATCTACCATAAGCGATGCCTCAGGAAAACAAAGAACATCCCCAAAGACCACAGCCACCCTGGCCGTGAACTTTTCTCACTACTGCCGTCTGGTAGACGCTACCGGAGCATCAAGGCACGGACCACCAGACTTACAAACAGTTTCTTCCCACAGGCCATTCGGCTGCTTAACATGGAACACAGACACTGATCGCAAATCGTCTGTTGAGCACTAGCACTCTTTGGTCACTTAATGCTCTCTACATCTGATATAGCAGAAGTCAAATACACCTTTAAAAGCAATTTTTCCATGCCAATCTATAATATTTACTACTTCTACTGTTGTACATTTTCCAGACCATTGCTTAGTACATAGCATTTCGTATTACTATTACTATTGTTATTATTATTTTAAAATTCTTATATTGTTGTAATTCTTGTCTTTAAGCCCACTGCATAGAATCGCCGTGCCATGTCAAAAATAATTTCTCTGTATGGGATGATGTATGTTATTCGATGCACATGATAAATAAACTTGACTTGACTTGACTTGACTAAATGATTATTAGTAAACACCCATTCAATTTCTCATTAATGCAATTATCTACTCAACCAATCACATGGCAGTTGCTTCAATGCATTTAGGGGTGTGGTCCTGGTCAAGACAATCTCCTGAACTCCAAACTGAATGTCAGAAGGGGAAAGAAAGGTGATTTAAGCAATTTTGGGCGTGGCATGTTTGTTGGTGCCAGGCGGGCCGGTCTGAGTATTTCACAATCTGCTCAGTTACTGGGATTTTCACGCACAACCATTTATAGGGTTTACAAACTACTAGATGCTATCCTATCAATATGGGCCAACATTTCTAAAGAATGCTTTCAGCACCTTGTTGAATCAATGCCATGTAGAATTAAGGCAGTTCTGAAGGCAAAAGGGGGTCAAACACAGTATTAGTATGGTGTTCCTAATAATCCTTTAGGTGAGTGTATATTACATATAATAATATTGAAGTCAGTAGAATATGACAGCTATAACATACATATAATAATATTGAGGTCAGTAGAATATGACAGCTATAGAATACATATAATATTATTGAGGTCAGGAGAATATGACAGCTATAGAATACATATAATAATTTCAAGTGCTGCATCCCTCTGAAAGACTATCTACAATTTTCGACTTTTCTGAGTCAGTTAATTCTCTTTTTTGGCTTGTTCTGCCTGGGGAACAGAAGCTGCCTAATAATTATTCACACCTTGATATAGGGTGTTGATCTCCTTATGCCACACCCTCCATCATTACACAAGTACACATAAACTGATATGCTTCAATCCAATAAGCATTCCAGTTTATACAGCTTGGAGATGGAACATATGCATAATAATGATGATGATATGGTGAGAATATTGACTTGCCTAATAATTGTGCACAGTGTTTAAGGGTCAGTAGAATATGGCCGCTACCTGTATATAATATATTGATGTCATTAGAATATGATAACTTTACCTACAGTTGCAGTCAAAATGATTCAATCCCAATTGCAAAACACTTGTATTGTCAAAATGTACAGATTTTCAGATGTTCGAAATGAACAAAGCAAACAAAAGCAATTGAAATAGCTCAACATAATGAATGCTTCAAGTGGTTTGCCCAAATCCAACTGAAATTGCAACTCAGAATGACTTCTCCAATCTCAAAATTATTCAACCCACTGAATAGAATCCCTCACAACAGCACAAATATGCAAAACAGGTGCTTCATTAGTTCCACCAGGTGTGTTTGAGCTAGAACACATTGAATACCTGAACTGGCTAAGGGTTTGTTGAATTTCACATTTGACTGTGTGTGAGAAACATGGCCAAAAAAATTCAAAAGAATGGTCCAAAAAGTTATGAGATCATCGTTCTTCACAAACAAGGAACTGGATGCAAAAAGATAGCAAAGGCACTGAATTTTCCCACAGACACCGTTGGAGGCATAGTTCGCAAGTTTAAAGTTAAGGTAACACTTGTTACAATACCTGGACGGGGCAGAATAAGGCAGACATCATTGGCTGCAACCACATTTATGAGACAGCAGGTTGTGAAAAACCATTGAGTGACTGCAAAAGACCTACAGCAAGACTTGGTGGCATTCACCTCACAGAATTGTTTTTATACTGGATTAGACATTACCACTTGCATTTGCAGATTAATTTTGAAGCATTTATTGTATTGAGCTATATCAATTGTTTCTGTTTGATTTGTTCATTGCAAACAACATTTTTACAATACTGAATTGCAATGAGGGTTGAATAATTTTGATTGCAAATGTGTAATACTATTGAGGTCAGCAGAATATGACAGCTATATAACCCCTTCAAAGTTAAGTATTAAAGCTGTTTCAACAGTCTGAATTAATTTGACATAAAACCTGCTCTAAATGCTGACTAGATATTTCATCATCCTATGGAAAATATCTTAGTCCTTGCACTCAATAGCTGACAATTACAGTACATAAAAAATTGTTATTAAAAAGGACAAACATACAGATAAAATAGTTTGCATTTATTCTCTTTTTTTACCCCATAGCTTTTTCCTTCTTTTTCTTTAAACAAATACATCAAGTACATCCATAACAACACAGGTCTGATTTCTCCATTTGTTAAGTGTTTACATCTACACACTTTTTACAAATTTGTGTACAAAACAATAATTTACGTCCTATAGAATTCTAGGTACACTGAACTATACAACAAAATTCATGATGATGAAATAAATATAAAACCAAACAATGACATAATCACAGGGGGAGGAGCCAGAGTAAAAATATACCACCCATCTTTACATGTTGCAGGTCTCTATCCTCAGGGCTAATACCTCTCCCTGGCCTCTGTCACAGATGTTTGTTTGGGTGTAGGAAGTTTGCTGTGGTCATATCATAGGTTAGCGGTACCATAGTGTAGTGCATCCTCAATCCGAGAAGTCTGGCTGGTGTTGCATTGTCCTCCAATCAGCTGTCTGATAATCAAGCTCATTAAGGGTTACATATTATGAAGAGACTTGTGGTTTATAGGTTGGAGACGATCAGTTCTTATGATCAGTTCAAAATACCAAAGCTTTGATGACATGGATCACCAGGAAGCACAGCAGATACCCTTCAGTAACATCATAACAGACACATCCCTTTAATCAAGCGTACACACAAGCAGGTACTCAACCTCATACAACAAACAATCTCTCCGTGTCCTGGCGTTTTAAGCGTCAGGTCTGATTTGACTTTATGATTACTGCATTTGGAAAAAAAAAAATTGGCAAGTGCTATTAGAATTCAGTTCATCTTGACCACAGTGTTGTGTTAACCTGCTCATTCAGCGGGCGGTGTCCATTTCATGGTGTGAACAGTGATATACAAACAACATTTTGATCTCATGTTTTCTGGTTATGTGTTAATGAAAATTAGTTGGATTTAAAATCGGCACTTAAATTAAGAAATGATCATTGGCTGTGGGTTAAAAAAAACAAGAATCTACAAAGACTTCCGAGGGACCAAGACGCTTGCATTCTGCCATGCACACTGTCACCAGCAGGGGGACATGCAGATAAAGTGCAAGTCTGTACAGGGCTCCACAAATCTTACCCAGAGATATACATCCATTTTCAGTTGCAGAAAGATTGGCATGAGAGTCAATGGGGTAAAAATAATAGAAGACGTTTTTCTGTTAATGCAGCAAACAGAAACACGCACACACACTAATATGGTGTGTTGGTGGTTGTATTAGTGTTTTTGTGGCAATATGGCTCACATCAGGTTCACTCAGCCTGCATTAAGTCTTTGTGGTGACGTGCGATATGTTGGTTCTTCTCCGAGGGCCTACGGAAGCCTTTAGAGCAGATCTCACAGCGATGTGGATAGTCTTTTGTATGAATGGAGATCACGTGGCGCTTAAAGCCTGAGGCATCCCCGCTGCTATAATCACAGTATTGACACTGGTACACCCTCCTCTCCTTCGGTCCCCTGGCCATGCCTGCTGCACTAGAACTAGCACCAGGCACCAACAGCGGTTTCTTTGTCGCCAGCGTACTTGCTGTGGCAGAGGCAGGAGAAGGCCCCGATAAAGTCCGTTTGGCCTCATTTTTCTCAGGGGTGGCCTGTTGCTCCTTGGTGTGGACCGACAAGATATGGCGACTGAGAACAAAGGGGTCGGCGATCTTGAAGTTGCAGTGCCGGCACTGGTGCAGTTTCTTAGCCCGGTGCGACGCAGAGTGCTTCTTCAGTTCGGACGGCCGGTGGAAGCCTTTGTCACAGACGGCACATTTGTGGGGGTAGTCTTTGGTGTGCACCGATATAATGTGGCGCTTCAGGTCGCTGGAGTTGGAGCTCTTATGCTCGCAGTGAGCACACTGGTGGGTTTTGGCCTCCTCGTGGGTGAGCGCGTGCTGCAGCAACTCCTCCTCTTCGGCGAATGTCTGGAAGCAGCGTTCGCATTTGAAGGGCATCTCTTTGCTGTGCTTGGTTTTGACGTGAGTCTTCAGGTTGGAGGAGTCGGCCGACTTGTAGTCGCAGTAGAGGCATGAGTAAGGCTTCTCCCCTGTGTGTGTGCGCATGTGTTTCTTCAGCTCTGAGGGGTGCCGGAAGCCCTTGCCACATTCCACGCAGATGTGGGGAAAGCTCTTACTGTGGACGGCCAACAGGTGGCGATTCAGAAGGCCTTGTTCGGCTGTCTCGTATTCACAGAACTTGCACTTGTGCATCTTGTTGGCCTGGGAGGGTACTGGGCTCTTGGGCTCGCGGTGGTGATGCTGCAATCGATGGGAGAACAGCGCCGCCTGCTGGTGGAATTCCTTGCCACACACCTCACATTCGAAGGGAGCCTTAATGCTGAGGGTGTGCACCTCCATGTGGTTGTGAAGGCTGGCCTTCTTGTTGGTGGTGAAGTCGCAGTCTGTGCACTGGTACTTCTTCCTGGTCAGGACATCCTGGTGGTGGTTTTTGGTGTGGCGCTTCAGGAAACCCCGTGACTTGAACTTCTTCCCACAGAGCATGCAGGGGTATACGGTGAGAGGCTGGCCGTACGGACCAATGATGATGGCTGGAATGTGAAACAAAAAGAGAGGAAATGAACAAGGACAAAAAAACTTAACTCCCAGACACTACAACAACGACAAAAACTTAGCTGCCATTAGGTGGCTCTGTACCTGTCTGGACCTGCCGAGGCTCAGCCCGGGTTCTCTTGTTCTTGTTCCGTTGCCGGTTGACCTTGTCCAGTCCGTCAGACTCGTCGATGTGCAGCAGAGCACTGGCAGCACCGTTCCTGTTCTCACAGCTCTCACTGTCCTCAGAACCTGGAATCACATAACAGAAGTTCAACACAATACTCTCCGTCATAGGGTTCTTTTTACTCCTTGTAGCTAAGCCATTCCGATCATCTATTTTTGGCTTTAATTTAATCATTCAATTTCGAAATTAGAAGAAATTATGAATAATCAAACCACATCTGAATAAGGGGTCCATATGGCTTAGTGGGCTATGTTGCTGCATTGCAGGACAGTCTGTCACAATGGTCATGGGTTCGAGCCTGACCATGGGTTCTCTGACTTTCCCAGGCCTCCTGCACAAAGTGCAAAATTGGCATAAATCTGCCCGGGATTTGGGTTAGATAAATCAGATTTTGGGTTAGATAACTCTATCCTGCCACATCGCTCTCCAGTGACTCGTGTTCAGATTGGGCGCCTGTATATTTAATCACGGAAGTATAGTCGTGGACATAATCATCCCATGTATGATCCGGCTAAAGCAGGCATGCAAACAGGTCAGGGTTAAAGAAGGTGAGAAGGATACGGCGAACCCCCATACTTGTATAGGATACATCATAAAAACAATTAAACAGACGGGATTACCTGTGCTGAACTACTTTATTTTCTATAAGTTAAAAAGCATCACTTACTATAAACCTAACACACATCCAATAGACATCCGTGGTCGACAAACTGCTCAGTGTTGCAGACTTTTTTTTAAAAACTCTTCTCACTCTGCCTCTGATTGGCTGTGAGGTTTAGGCATTAGGAATGATGATTGGTTCCAGAGCCAGTTGTAAAGTTGCAAAGCACGGGTAAAAAATGCAGTGTTGGCCACGGCCACGACCCCCCCAATATTCTAATCAGATCTGCACGAATTATGTAGGTGACCCATTTCGGTTTCAAAAAAGTGAGTTTCACCTAAAGGTGAGGAGTTTGCATGCCTGCTTTAAGGCTTCCATGTTCGGTAAACAGTGGGAAAATAAATGGCGGCTTGGGCAACATGTGGTTAGAAGAACCACGTGCGCATCCCTCGACAACCAATTGCGGAGCTGCCAACAAGGCAGGATTAGATATATATATATATATAAAAAATTACATCTGAATAACACTAAACGTGGTTGCTCCAATTGATAGTTCCAATCAAAAAAGTTAAATTTTCAATAATCATTTGAAGATGCCTTCAGCGATATTAGGTGATATTTATGCCTATTTAAGCCTCTGGGTTCTAGAAAATATGAATATAGGAGCTGTAGGGCAAAAACGGGTCACCGCTCAGGACACTTTATTTCTTTGAAGTGTCTAGGTCATATATTCTCTCTTTGTTTAGAGGTTTGTTCGCCCTGCAAACTCATTAGACGTGCGGAGCTTTGAATCGAGATGTTGAGTCTTGCCCCGTTCGTGAGACAAACGTTGAAACACATTTTACAAACTGGCGCTGCAATGTTTTCGGTTCCCCTTTATCATTTGCTCTCTCAAATACATCCATATTTTACTGAGCACCATGCTTTTCCTCAATGACTATTGCACTCCATTATCATTCTCTCTAAGCAGCCTGCTTTGGCTCTCTCAAGCACATTCTCACAGGGCAATAGGCACGCCCACTTCCGTAATATCACAACATATATTTCTCAATGGATATGATGTTGCCAGACATTTAGCTCCTCTCATTCCAATGAAAATCAAGAAGCATTTTTTATGCCAACGTTTTAATTCATTATCGAAATACGTAAAATGCTAGTATAGTACCGTTTTGAAATGCTGGAACCACAGAACTTTCTCAGTACCGGTATACTGCACGACTCTAGACTGTCACCACTGAGAAAAAACTAATACTGATCACTAGAGAGCAGGGGACCAACATCACATTCTCAGTCCTGGTGAACTGTACTTTACTAACCGTAAGCGGCTGCCCAAGCTACAGGCATGAAGTCCTTGCTGAGAGCTGTGCTGTCGTACGAACGCTCATGGCTCACTGGCTCCTCGCCCCCCACCACCACCTCCATGTAAACCTCGTCAGATATCTTTGATGTACCTGCAGGGAGACATCTATTACAAAACAGCCGTCTTTGACGCACACGTTCTATTTTTTCTCCCTGATTTTGAGATACGCATCATGTGCATTAAAGCTTTGTTTCAACGCAACAACTCCCAGCGGACTAGGGCCAGCCAATGATCTGTCTTCCGAAGCACCTCAAATGCCGCTCTGGTTCTGATTACGCTGCCTGCTCAACCAGGATATCTAGACAGATATTCTGATGTGCCCGAGTGAACGCACCTTTCGTCCTTCTACCTTGATTAAGCACACAGGGGCTAAGTTACCACAAGGAGTTGCTAGACCATGGCAAAGCAACGCAACAATAACTGATGACTAGTCCCTCCAAACCCAGAGGATGTGAGACAATTTCCTTGTCACCTGGACCCAAGGGCCTTACCGAACACTTTCTTACCATGCTCCCCTTGAGACATGTACACCATTTTCTCTCGTAGAGTTCGGCCAGTAGAATCGGTCATTGCCACTTCTTCCGTGTCTCCGTCGCTGACGTCTACCGTTTCTCCTACACAGACAACCATACACGAGTACGCACAGATGTATGGAGTTCACTCATTTCTGTTTAGTGATCAGCTACTAGGGGTTGTAGAAACACTCCATTGTTCAAGTGGGTCCTTACCCAGGTCGTCCTCTCCGGAGTCCGCCTTGAAAATGTACACCTTGATCACCTCCTGACCATCCTCGTCCTTCTCCACCTCCTGGTCCTCCACAGCACCCTCCACAGTCACCTCTGTTCCGTCGTCTGACACCATCTTGCCCGCCTCGTCCACTGGAGGGAGACAAATATAGACAGACGGTGAAAGATCCGTAATGTGTTGCGGTGGTGTTTGGGGACTGGTTGTGTGTGTGTGTGTGTGTGGGGGGGGGGGGGGGGGGGCTTGGAAGGATGTGTAACAGGGGACATTAAAAGGAGATTGTGTTTTCAATAGCTCCTTGAGTTATACTGTCTCTGTTTTCCATGAAAATAAGATCTAATTCACTGAGCTGTTTTTCTTCTCAACACACTTGCTTGCACAATCAGGAAGTACTCATGGACACATACACTACTGTGCAAAATTGTATTCGTAAATCTTTTCATTTTCTGCATTAGTGTCAGTATAAAACTGCAATGTCACTGAATTTATTTCATTATTATCATTATTTATTATTTTATAACAATTTGGTTAAAGAACGTAACATTATGACCACTTTTCAGATTACCTTGTAAATAAATATAGGCCAGTGGATGTTGAAACTAAGCTAACAAACAGGTGCTAAAGATGAATGACAATGATCTACGACATAATTAGACATAGATCCAAAATGATTAACTTGGTCCTGCCAATACGCCACAACCGGCATTAAAACGAATGACTGCAATCGTATAGCTGTGAATTCAAATTCAAGGCAGAGACTTAAACGACTGCGCCACACAGGTGCAGAGATCATTACTATATGGGGCATCAGACGGCTCAGTTTTCAGAAGGTCAAAGTTATAGTCAGGAAACGAACCGGGAATTTTCAAAGTGCCCTAGGTCAAACCTTGTTGTGTCCTTAAGTAAGTCATGCCTGCTAAATGACCCAAATGTAAAAATAACTGAAGTGGTTCTTCAAAAAGAGGCTCAGTTGGCCTGTATGTAGAACTTTAGAGGAGTGGCCTGGTACTCACAGGAGATCATCAGGTAGTCCCCACAACCGTCTGCGTCCTGCTCAGGGTCCAGCTCATCCTGGGCGTGGCCACCTGGCACCATCACATCCTCAGGAATGTCCCCCATGGCCACCCCTTCGTCCTCCCCCTCCAGTGACATCACACAGGTCTCCACAGCAACCTCCTCCTCCTCGTCCTCGTCGCAGTGCACGTACTCCGACACCACGTCCTCCACCGCATCCTGGATCACCATCTCCTCGGGAGCGAATCCGTGCACCGCAATTCCTTCCCCCTCCACCTCTGACACCAGCACCGTCTCCTGCAGCTCCACCACAAACTCTCCCCCTCCAGCCCCACCCTCATCTGGAACACGGCCACAGGGGAAGAGATGGATATCTTCAGAACAGGCCTAGATGTTGTCATTGTGTAGTTCTTGTAAATGTACAATAAAATATTGACAGTAAGAAACTATAGGCCTGTATTTATATGCTTCTGCAGACAGGAATGCACTCTTACACAGACCCAAACAGTAAAGCTAAATTCTGAATTTTTTATAATAATACAGTTTTTGTGCAGAACACTACAGGGAATTACTTGAATGCTCTTTGAAATATAGGTATTACCTGATCCATGTAGAATGATTTTAGGCTCTTGGGAATGGAGTGCAAGCCTGGTTTCATCCTCATCCATTGTCCTTACACCTCATTTGTCACTGCAGCACTGGAGGTAAAAACTGACCTGTTAAATCATAGTCACACAGGCCTAATGACCTAACCAGAATAAGTCAGTCTACCACATTCAATACTAAATCTCACTAAAATACAGTTCTCTCTAGAAAGAAACAAATGTTGTTGCAATGCAATTACAGCTATCATTACACCCAAGTGTTTTTCATCCTGCAAAATGTTATACCCTATTCTGTCCAGACATCAATACTACTGGTTTATCCTTATTTGGTGGAAATGTTGAAAATAGCTAGCAATATTATATGGCCCTCTACTTTAACCAAAAAGAAAAAGGTTATTGCAGCTATGTGAATAGAATTGTTAATTAAATAATAATTAATATCACGAGATATTATCAGTAATTGATGTAAAGTAATATCTTATTTTTTATAGTCCTGCAAAAAATACAGAAACATGCGGTTACCTATTAAATGTAGCGAGACAAACAAAGGTTTGGTTTGAGCAACACAGACAAGGCAAGGTGCCATTTAATCTCCCCCACCCCCACGGTCTAATCTGACAGCACTGTGTTTTCGGCGTGCAACCGTGTGGCAGCGGAGACGGGCAGGGCTGCTGCATGATGCTCACCGGAGACAGAAGATTGTTCATACTCCCAACATTGTACCCTAACATGAAAAATTAAAAGGAGCTGTACAAAAATGTATCTTTAAAATTTAGCCATTTACGCAAGAATAATACAAAGGTCTGCATGTAAACAAAAAAAGGAACTACATACATATCAGTCGAAACAGCTAAAATGTGTACTGTTATATAACATAAATGGTATGAATATACTAACTACATGTGGTCAGTTATGTGGTCAATAGGTTTGTTAACATCAATGGAAACGTGAGTGTTATGACAGCTGATCCCACCCACACAACCATGCGCTAGTAACCATCAGTATGTAGCTGGTTAGCCTAGCCGGCGCGTCACGTCAACGACCTGGACGGGTTATTGAAGTAGCCATGGCGGCTAGCTGTTCTCCTCCACCACTGTATTCACACACACCTGCGCCATTTTGTTAAAGACCCACAAACTAACACGTTTTTGCAGCTGGTGTTGTGTTTAAATCCCGAGCGAAAATAATAATCTATACACCCTTATATGAACATGGAGGCTCTACTTGGCTGACAGATTAACGTTACCGATGTGTACAAAAACACCCTCCCGGTTTGTACAGGCCATAACTGGGGCCTCCTTAAGGCCTAGGCCCAAATAAGCAAGACAGGCCCAACCCCTTGTTGGCTTCTCTGCTTTAGAGACGGAAAATGAAATAATGCTGATCCGATCCGAAATGGAAGGCATTCTCTGTGCTCCGTGCTCATAAAAAATCTCACGAATACCTGCTTACCAGATTCTGTAGTACGAGTTGGCCTCTCTCCGTCTCTCGATTTCCAGGCCGTCCGATTTCCCCAGACTCGGGCAGGATTCAATCGGGGGTTCGTGCTAGCTGGGCGGGCCGCTGAGGCGCAGGGAGGGAGGGGCCGAGACTTTCGAAGCTCCACTGATGCAAAGAATCGCTACAGCCCCCAGCTCCACCAGCACCAAGGCCGCCGTCAGCACTCACGTCACAGCCCAAAAGTCGTAGGAAAATGCGGAAGAACTCTGGAAACCAAACTGGTAGTTGCAGACAGGCCACGATGGAGTAAACAACACTCTGTCTTCAACTACGGGAACTTTATATCGCGGCTGTTTTCTTTCCATATCATTTACAATACTGCAAGATTATGCCTGTTTCATGCCAGCTAACTGTCATGTGGCTAAAAATCAAGAAGAAACAGAGAGAATGCTCACAATTAAGGTTATAGCCTGCAATATATTACTGTACATCTAATCCTGTATTGCAGTTGTTACTATCAGTTATACAGGTTGGCAGCCACAGATTTGGCAGTGATGAACTACATTATTCGTTTTGTTCAATTTGTTTATTCACATGGAATTGTTCCTTCTTACAGTTGTAATTTGATTATCTCTCATGCCTGCTATATCTGAGATAATCAGCACTTCTTTTAAATGTAGCCAGTTAAAGACCAAGTTGACAGGGGACTTATCCAAAGGTAAATGCTCTAACATAAACAACATGAAATTCCAAGGGCACGGTCCATTACCTATGCGTATTTCCTAATAAAGTCCTACATGCCTTCAGGGACAAACTTCTCCAGCACCATTGACACAAACATGAGAATGCCACTAATGGAAAGAAAGAAAAGCTAAAAGGCCCAATCTTTTGATTTAGTTTTAATGTATATTTTTTGACAGGACAGTTGGAAGCAGAAGTGGGTATGGAAAGGGAGACAAAAAAGTAAGGGCACAGGCATTTGTCAGGGGGTCGTGTAAGCTCATACTGATATATCAGACTCTGGCAGGCTCCCGCTTAACCTCATGGAGCCTACTGCTTTGCAGCTTGTTACACAAAAGCCCAGGTCTTATACGTACATGTAGTCACATCCTGTATGCTGTTACACATCAACAGTTATTAAATCAACAGCAAGAGAAGATATAATAATTTAATTATTGCTACATATAGTCATCATAGTTATGGCTTGCTAATCTTCAGTTGTGTGGCAGATTGTCCAGATCATCCAGAACCAACTGCCTCGACCACAAGCAGAGCTTCTCTGCTTCCTCTTCCCAGTCAGAATCAGAGAGGTAACCTTCACTGTAGCCCTCCAATCCTGTTGGTACAACTATTCGAGGTGCTTTCGGTTTTACATTACTTCCTTCTGTGTCTTTCACTTGTCTATTCCCAGGCTCTGTTGTCATATTGTTGCATCTTTTCTCTGTCACCTCAATATTCTCATCCTGTAGCAATGCAGATACAATGAGATACAAACTGTACTATATCTTACTCTGCTATGTACTATTCATTGTTGCAAAGTAAAGGATGATCCTTCCAAAATCAGAGCAATTAGGAATGACAGTGTGAATTACATATGACATGTAAACTTACTTTCAGTGTACTCCCAGAGATATAAAGATGTCTCATGTGGGCAGCTGTGAAGCGTGCGCGGGCAGAGCGGCGAGTTGAGGGGAGGGGTGTGTAGCTAGCGCCAGGTTGTGTGGCACAGGTTGCTGTAGAAACCACAGAGTAGGGCGGACCAGCAGGCGCTCTAGGAAAATTGAAGACTAGTCATGCTACCATGTGCCATAGGTACACCCAGAGTTACTCAAATGAGTGGTGCATAAGCACGCATATCACTCTATACAAATGCAAAAAACACATTGGAGAGCGTCAATGTTTTTCTAGATGTGTACCTGAGCATCCAAGGAGGAATCAGTGTGCAGGGTACTTGAGGATATGAGAGCATCAGCTCCTGCTTTCGTGCACTTGCCACAATACCCTTCCTACCCACCTCCTTGCAATCCCACTGTAAGATGTTTTGGGGGAATCCCTGGAGAGAGAGAGTCCTCCAGCTGTTCGCCCGCCCTCCAAGGTATGCAGGGAGTTTGTCAAGGTGACTCGAGTACTGAAAGGATGGTACCAAGTTAAGTCAGATTTGTCTGTGAAGCATGTCTATTGGTTGTTATGAAACGCCTGCTCCGTAACGCAATGAGTGTGTAAACTTATTTTTCCTCAATCTCACCTGCATAAAGTCCCTCATACAAGTAATATCAGATGTGTCAGCAATAATCCTGCCTTCCCATTGGATCTCATCAGCAATAATGTGATTGATGAATATCCTATTTCCCATCATTCTGCAGGCATCTGTTGTGGCCTGCATGGATGCAAAATCTTAAGATATATTAGATATCAAGTCAAGTCAAGTTTATTTATCATGTGCATCGAATAACGTACATCATCCCATACAGAGAAATTCTTTTTGACATGGCACGGCGATTCTATGCAGTGGGCTTAAAAACAAGAGTTACAACAATATAAGAATTTTAAAATAATAATGACAATAGTAATAGCAATACTAAACGCTATGTACTAAGCCGTGGTCTGGAAAATGTACAACAGTAGAGAAGTAGTAAATATTATACTATAATATCAGACTATATACAATATCTTGTATGTGCAAAAGGCAATCCGTTTTACCTCATTAGATGTTCGAAACACTCTTTTCCCAGAAATATACTGCCGTTGTCCTCCAAGGTGGAAGATTTTAAAGACAATCACTGGAGGGAACTGTGAACCTGAAAATCTACCAAAGAGCAAAACAAACCCATTCATGTAATGGTTCTCTTTTTTTGCAGCTATTACATTTACATGCTTTTTGTTGTCAGCTTAGTTATTTAGGTATTCAGAAAATACACATTTGTTCAGACCATAGAAGCAGATTGGGAATTAGGTTTATATATGTGGTACCTGAATCTGACCTTACACTGCATGCTTGGATCTCTGACCAGATCAGCTTCTCTGGGGCTGATCTGCCATAGAATAGCAGACGCAAGACAATGCTCCTGAACAGTCCAAGGAAACATATTACAAGAGTTTTGGTGCATTACATGATTACCAGTATATTTAACATCCCTCCACAAGTAGGTATGTCATTTTACATGAAGTCTGTCTGGCCTTGTGATTATAAAATTGCTATTTGTTTGGATCAGTTTATGGTTGCCTGTAAGAGGGAAATAGGAGTCAGCGTGAAGGTCTTTTGAAAATGGATTTTTAAAAAGATTGAGGAAGAAGGGGGAGCCTTTGAAACATTGAAAGCATCTTCTAGTTGTATGCAAACATCTACAGAACTGCTTAAGTAATTGATTTGTAAATAAAAAATATATAGCATTCCACACCAAACATAAAGCTCTCTCTTAGAATATGTGAAAAATAATTGATTATTTCACTTACAGCATCTCGAACAGTGAGCAACATTAATTTGAAAAGTCTCCTGTCTTGATAAGCTCGCCAGAATTTCTGTATCTTCAACGCGGCAAACACATGTTGCTCCATGTTGTTCGAATCTGAGAGTAAATTCGAAATAAGGTTAATAACAAAGGCGTACCTGATCATGTGCTCAATGCTCATCGTTATGAATAATTATGGCCTCTTTACCCATATTCCATTATCCAACATTGCAATGTTGTTACATCATGGCTAAGTTGACCGTATTGTATATTTTATATAGTTGCTAGGGACGCTGACTTCACTAGGTAATCAGGAGAATGGAAAAACAACATTTTGGACACAGGTTTTTATTCATGAGCTATTTGTTTTCAGATTTGTTAATACGTTGTTATTTTCAAGGAATTATCAGGTTATTAATTAGACTATGAGAAACCCGTCTAAGGAAATTAAGAATGCAGTTTTCGGATTGGAACGCAGCCTGAGATGAGACATATGTCCCCTTTCGGACACCGTAGGTATGATACGTGAAGCTTGGTACCGTAAGGGATCATGTACAAGGTGAGAATGTAAACTTTATGTACTACTACATAACAATGAAATATCCCAAAATCAATGTAATGTTATGAATAATTGAATTATGTTCTTGTGTTTATTAATTTACTGTTTAAACTGAATAGCGTAACTTTCAAGTTGTACGTCTACAGCCGTAGAGCACTAGAGAGCCAGGGCTTTTGAGGACAGCGTGTCAAACACGGATATACCAAGGGCATTACATATAACATTAAAAAAAATATATATATATATAATTTTGGACCCAGCATATAACACATCATATTTTGGCAAAACCAATATGAAACATCTCGTATCATAATAATACGTTAGTGGATCATCTGTATTTTTTCATCTCTGTGTCTAACATCGTTATTCATGTGAGTTTATCTTGTTTTGCTTTAGTGCGAACATTTGGAAAACATTCTGGCGATAATGTGACTACAAGTAGAATTAGACGGACAGTGCAACTGTCACATGCCTACCTATGATACATTTATTTGACACCAGATGGCGACAGTCTTCCATTACATGACGAAGAACTGCTTTAAGCCCTAAAGTGTTTGGTGGTGTGAATGTGAATTAAATACTGGACAGGTGAACCCTGGCCAAACTGATCATGTGTGCCGTATGCATAAATGGAAAGAATCGCTCGAGTCTTTTGGGTAAAACAACTGGGGAAAATCCCTAGATTTCCCTAAGCTTTTAGTGTTTGTCTATTGCATCCACCTGTCAATTCACATGATAATATGAAAGACGAATAGTTTGTCAATGGCCTCCAGACGAAACCCAATTGCCAGACTGTTCCGCTCCTACTCCATGATTTCAAGTTTTATCAAGAAGGGGTTGATAAATCAGAATGGCTTACACTTTAAAGCAAGACTATCTACGTATACACACAGAATATATTTGAAGGAAGGCAAAAGCACCTAGAAACTAATGAGCTAAACATTTGGAATGTATATATTCTGTGTGAATTACATTTTTGAATTTATTTTCAAACCTCGTATTAATAAATCTACTGTATATACACATGATTGAAAATGTATGTGTATCTGCCTTTAACTTTCCACAGGACCCAGGCATATGTCTCTAACTAGTTTATGTTAATTATTAACTCAGTCATTAAACAGCAATGGAAAGTTGATGATTAGGAAAAGCTTTAAAGAACTTTCCGTGCAGAGTTGTTAGCATGTAAATACATTTTGAGAAACGTCACATGTAAAAGTTCATGTTTGCTTACTTAGCCCCTGGCTATGGAACAGACTATGGTCTGGAGAGATTATGTTTGTATTTGCAACAAGTGACAAACATTGAGAACTACTGTCTTTGAGTTACTAGGAGGGGAGAGCCAAATGATTCATTCCCCAGTCACCCTTTGTCTCAGCAGGTAGTATGGGTGGCTGCTCTGCCTGGAGCCATTGGCCTGATGTCAGGGACTGTGTATGCTGCCACTGACGACAAGCCAAATGACACCATAAATACAGATGAGGTACTGCTTTGTGTGCATCATCACACTTTCTGAAGTCTTCCAGCATACATCCAGGCTAACCCTAAACCTAGCCCTGACCTGTGGCAATCCCACAATGGGATGAGTTAACTGGCTCATTGTTCAACTATGTTACAGCTCTCCCTCTACACTGTACCGCAGTCCAATTTTCGTTATGTGGAGCCAGAAATAGGGCACATGGAGAAAAGTGTTACCAACCTAAGGAAGCTGGTCGAGCCCTACACTACTTGGTGTCAGGTATTTTTTTTCACCTGTGTGACAGCCATTCTTTTCTTTGTTAGAAGCATTCCCTTATCTGAATAGAAGGACAGAGGTTGGGTGTGTTTAGATACATAACTCCAGTAATGATTTATATCTGATACCCCATTCTCATTGCATGAACCCAAAAGGACTCCACATTGGCATGGGAATGTGACACTTTTTACATTGTCATCCCTGCGGCTTTACATATTTAATAATGCATGTTGTTATTGGACCTATAAATATTTACTAATGTTTACTGTGGTCACATAGCACTTTGCGTATTCCAATTTAAATGACAATATATCATTGTTGCCACTATAAGAAAGGTATGCATAATCAATGGCCAGTTTATTAGGTACACCACCCTAAAAAACTTTCCACACTTTGACCTTGGTTCTCTCAAATTTTGTGATACCAAATCGGTGAATGATGCTCCATCACAGCAACTGCCAATGGACTCACCTGTTGAAGGTGGAGATGTGTCCTCAGTAGTTTTTTGTTTAATGCAGACTCCAACGAATTGGTAGATATGATGTTTAGTGTAATAGGCCATATAGACTAGAGATAGTTGGAGATAGCATTGCAATTGTGTAATTGTCCGTAAAAGTGAAATTGTCCAAAAATTTGTAATGTCCATGATGGCTTGTAAAACCATGTTAGTAGTCCATGCCAATCAACAACCTGATGGGCCGCAGGAAGAAGCTGTTATTCTGAATTCAGACCGAATGCGAATTGAGCATCAAATTCACATCCATCCCATCTAGTTGGACGCTTGAACAATTTGAATCCACTTGTGCGTCCAAAGGGAATAGGACGCGCCAATAAAGCGAGTGTTTGAAGTGAAATAGACGCGTGTTCGAGGCAAAATTGAGGTGTTCGGAGGGGGGAGAGGCCCCTGCTGTGAGGGGCATGGGACATGCTGGAGAGGAGCCACTGCCAGGTCTGGGTTGGGTTGCAGCAAACTTCAGGTAAGGGATGTCTTCATGGCACACCTCCTGGTGGAGGGAGCAGTACCATGGCAGCCGAAAGCGTTTGAAGTCCTCCTCATGACTTCCCCACAACCGCTCAGAAAGCATGACTATCCTTCTTTGATGTCCTGAATAATTCTATAGGTCTGTGCCATTACTTTGTTCAGGTTATTACTGTAAAATAATTTGTAATATATTTTTGTTTTGATGATAAATGGAGCCAGTCTCCAAAAGTAATTAACCTGTTTAACAAACTATGTTCTTATACACTAAAGTAGGTTGGTTGTTTTTACATTAGAATAATGATGTTACATATAATCTAGATATGGAATAAATAGCATTCAATACAAAATGAATATGTCTCATTGATTGAAATCAAGTTATGTGATAAAAGATTTGCTTTGTTGTGCAATAAAACCATACAAGGTATTTAGTCATATTACAAAATAATTGATTGAGGCCAAACATATGAAATAACATTATGAACAGAAATTTACAAACGAACAAACTATTTACTGCTCACTGCCAATATCAGCCGTTCCTCCATGTTGAAAGAATGTTGAATAATGCCGCTTTCCATTTGTACTCAGAGGTCGGAAATTTTGAGTTCCTAGTCAGAATTTCAACTGCAACGCCCAACCAAGTGGGAATTCCTAGGCTGCGTCTCAATATGCATAGTATGCATACTATATAGTATGCCAGACTGTGATTAGTATGTCCCAAACCATAGTACAAAAATATAGTATGTCAGAATTCCCCGGATGGTCTACTTCGTCCGGGAGATTTTTAAAGTTTGCAACCCTGCATGCTTTTCAGGCTGAAATAGCCCACAATCCTTTGCGACACAGAATAGGAGGGGTTTCCGGAAGCCGGTCCTACTTTGGCAGTGTTTAAATGTAAGTATACAAAAGTTAGGTAATAATAAAAGTGTCATTACATGATTTTTTTGGTATTGTACCAATATCATTAAAGTTTAAATGAAATACCAACATGTTGTGCCAAATGTTTAATGGCCAAACTTTGCAGGCTTCATCGCTCGTGGAAGCGGTCTAATTTTAGATGCAATGTTATGACGTGTTAGTATGTCCCAATGCTAGCATACTTGCTTACTATATACTTAAAGGAGTGTTCCACAGTAAATCAGTTTCATAGTGTACCATTCACAAACGTTACCATAGATGATTTATGTCATATACACGTCTGTTGTTGTTCAATATATCAGAGAAAAGCCGATAGTATATTTCAGTTACTTTCGCATCCACTGGGGTGCTTCTGTATCGTCTAAACTTGAGTTACCACAACTCCCAGAATTCCAAGCGAATTTAGTGCCCTTCCCCGTTTGAACCCACCGTAACAGAACATGGGCAATTCAACAGTAGAGCTTGACGCTAGAAAGGTATACATATTTGTTTTTGAAATTGTAGTCTAATTTCTATTCATCATGCCCGTTTGGTGTTCTGTACCTGGTTGCAAAAATTACAAGCTAGGCCAAAAAGAAGGAGTAATCTTTCACACTTTACAATAGGCTATAAAAAGTTAGGGTCTGCAGTCGGCATTTTAGGTCGGAAGATTACGAAAGGGATCTATGTGCTGAATTAACAGGCACTACAGCCCGAAAGCGGCTAAAAAGCGATGTGATCCCATCCATTTTTCTTTATCTAGAAAGAGTAGCCTATATATAGTAAGATACAGTAATTTACACAGTCAGATAGCTACTAAATACAGCTGGCACACTACACATACAGTACAATAACATTACCACACAGACACGATGTGTGCTCCATTATCAAGGTACAGAAAATAGGTTTAATAAACTTACTCATCTGTTAGTTGTCCTCTTGTACGTCTCTTTCCATGCGTGCTGGAAAACTTCAGTGATTCAGTGACGCATATGCGGTAGTCAGTCATTTTTGTTTAAGCCTTACAAGTAAAGCTATTCCACAATCCCATTCATTGTAGCAAGTGCTTTTTCCCACAGAAGCGTTAGGCAATAAGAATTTAACCGCGTTTCAACTGGATTAGCTATCTGTAGAACATGCTGCCTTGTTGAAGCTGGATATCAAACTCCATTTCTTGTAAATGTTCTTCGGTGTACTCGGGCACAAACATGTTGGTTGGATGTCACTCAGAATGTAAAAGCAAGTTGTAAAATTCCTCATCTGTAAATCCGAGGTTAGTAGCAATTGTGTTACCAGCGACTGTGGTTACGAACTGTTTCACAGAATCTAGAGGACCTGCTGGGTGGGCGGGG